>JABSTQ010007621.1:0-15082 GCA_013358835.2 Ixodes persulcatus
GCTCGAATCTATTCTTCACTCTGTTCCGCACAGTCACGAGGGCTGTGCGGAACAGTGGCGGTGCAGAACAAAGTGAAGAATAGATTCGAGCAGCGATGCGCGAGAAGGTAACCAAGACGTAACATGCCTCGAGCTTCATATCGGAAGATGAGCTTTCGAGGTAGTTACTGAAGTTACTCAAACTTTCTCTTTCCCCTTCCCTTTCTTAAAAGAACACATCAGCCGGCGCTAACTTTTCATCTCGGGAGAAGACCTCTCTTCACAAACGGTTATAGATGACAAGGAGGCTGACTTCGATCCAACTAGTCTTTGGGCAGAATAAACACAAGTATATTTACCAACACGCTCGTTTTTAATGTTAGTTTCCGGGCTTTGCTGTTTCCAAAAGAGATAACCTTTCGGTGCTATCGGATCCCCGCGGATAGAGTTAGAGCACGGCCGTTTCAAGGATAGGGCGCTCGAAGTTTGGGCAAATACGCGGTATCGTTTCACGCGTGCACGAATGGCTGGTTTCAAAATTTCCCGACATCCCTAACGAAACCGGCCCATCTCCGCGTGTGCGTGTGCGGGATTTTTGTCCCGCGCCGCCGCTTTTAGCGCGCTCGCGGCGTTGTTTTGGCCGGCAGAACTGTTGTTGACCGTCGATATTGTAAGGCCGTGGTGTCCTCATCCTCCCAGGCAACACTTCCTTTGCTTTCGACTGACTGACTCCTCCAGGGTGGCCGTCACTCTTCGCCGCGTCAACGACACATTCGTACAATTTCACTCCTCGTGACACAGGGTGCGCGGCTCGCTTTGCTGTAACGGGCTGTCCTATCTAACACAACAAGCGCGAAAGGTCGTGGTCATCTGCTGGTTCCGAAAGGGCGGGACGTTCATATAGGCCAATAAAGGCCCCGAATCAATACGACGTCTGGCGATTTCTACACATTACAAATTTACGACGCCTGCTGGTCTGTTAAGAAGTGTTGCTTTCTCTTTCGAACTTTTCCAATGTAGCTTGCCACCCATAATAAAATTTGAATGATCATTAAATATAACAGGGTGAAAATGCTGTATTTCATTTTCATGTGGGAACGTTGAGAAATGGCAAAACATATTTCCAAATTTGTAAAGACCCGCAATTCGCAAGTTCGTTTCGAGCCGTAAAAACACGTTTTTGTACGATATTGATGCTTAAATATAAAACATACAAACAAAATACACACTTTCTCGACTTGCTTTACGAGTAGACAACTATCATATCTACATTCTTACGAAAAATAAAAAAAATAAAAAATGGGTTTTTTGAGAAAATCGGTTTCAAATTTGGCACTTTTTGGTTTTCGCATAATATTAACGTAAACGTACCGCAAACGGACTTCCAAACAGCTGAGTGATTTTATAATATCTATAGAGAACGTGTTTTGGGCTCTCCATAGACATAAAAAGCATCGACGTAACCCAACTAGATCGCCAGTATTTATTTGTCAAATTTCGTCAACAATTAACCGAGGGGGCGTTTTTGACATTTTTACAGAAAAAAAGAAAAACGCCTAAAATTATTTTATGGTATTAGAGCCGTTTACCTATACTTACAGAGTGCTTGAAAAAATTTAATATAATGTGGACTGAAAATCCACGGCGGGAGATCGAGCGAAACATCCAACCCACGACGGATGTGAAAGACACTGTTTTCCGCCGCGGCCTCTTTAAAAATGCGTAAGTCGAGAACCAAAAATCCGACAAACTTGCGGTTTGTGGCTGCTGCGTTTTTGGAGACGGCGCCATAACATATATTTTTTTCAGTGAAATTAAAAATTCGACCCTTTTTGCCTGCACGATTTGAGATGAAACCACCCATATATATATATATTGGTGAAGTAAGGTAAATATAAAAACAATCGACCGGGAAAAGTTAATAAGTCAAAGATCCGCACTGTCGGAGTTACTAATTCGAAGTTTATTACGACGTTTCGAGCGGGGACCGCTCTTCATCAGGTAACGAGTGTACAGCCCGTGAATGATTATATACCCCTAGGAAGAAGTTAGAGGGGATAAAGAGCAATAGGAAATGAAAAACAACGTTTTCAAATCAGATAGTTCACACAAAAAGGAAAAAAAAAAAAAAGAAACCCGGTTGGCCTAAAGAGATTATTCACGCTCGAACAAAACAAAAAAACAAAAAAAAAACGGTTGGCGGAGAGATTATTTTCTTTCCCACAAAACAAAAAAAAAAGAAGATTGTTTGAAAGTTTCTGGTTGGGAAGGGGTGGCTCGTCTTTAAACCAGAAATAGGACACATGTGACCACCGACGCGCCCAAATGCCGAGACATTACTTTGTGCTAGAAGGTCGAAGGTTGAGTTGGATTAAAACTTTGGGGGATTTTTCCTTGAATAAGGAGTGGTAGGATGTGACAGTCTATGCCTGCCTGAGATTAACCGCTTGAGCCGCATTTATCCGTTTTGGAGGTTCTCTTCGGACTTAAACGTATTAGTGTGTGGTTTAACTATCGCTTGTTAAGTTTGAAGATCTCCTTGTGTCTTCAGCGTGTGCATCTCGAGAAGCTCAAGGACGGAGAGGATCAGCTCTCCAACGAGCTGATCCTCTCCGTTGCTAATAACAAATTAAGTACGAAACTTTACAGAAAACCTACTGATAGACAACAATACCTCCATTTCAACAGCTGCCATCCTCGACACTGTAAGACTAGTCTGCCCTACACTCAGGCGCACAGATTTAAGCGCATATGCTCAGACAACAACGACTTTGAACAAAACGCTCAGGAACTGAAACGCGTACTAACCCAGCAGAGGTATCCAGCAAATGTAATCGATGACGCTATAAGCAAGGCAAGAAACCTCAACCGCTCAGACATCATTGGCAACCGAATAGAGCGTCCTCAAGAAAGCAGACAGTCTAACCTTATTTTAACGTATACAGGCAATGTTCCAAACATCAACAACATACTGAGCAAAAATTACAATCTTCTGTCACAGAGCGACCGCCTCAAAGAAATCTTTCCCGCCGCCCCTCGGGTCGTCTATCGACGCGGCAGGAATCTCCGGGACGTCTTAGTAAAATCAAAAACTACCACTCCCGCAAGTCTAGGTTGCCGACCATGCCGAAAGCCCAGGTGTAAAGTATGCAAGCACATGTTAGAAACAAAGAACGCCACGAGCACAAATTCAGAGTTCACGTGTAACATAAGGGGTAGCTACGATTGCGGCACGTCAAACGTGATTTATCTCCTGCTCTGCAATGTCTGTAACAAACAGTACGTCGGACAGACTAATCTAGCTTTCAGACTACGCTTTAACAACCACAAATGTCACGCACAAACACTCCCCGACCTTCCGCTCTCAAAGCACCTGTTTCTCTCTAATCACTCAATCAAGCACATTTCTGTTGTAATTTTGGAATCAGGCTTCAGCACAAAAATTTAAAGAGAGCAAAAAGAATCATATTTTATTTATAAGCTTAATACGTTTAACCAGGGCATTAATGAAAGTCCGGGAAGGCTGTTTAGTTTGCAGCTGGCTCGTTGGAGAGCTGATCCTCTCCGTCCTTGAGCTTCTCGAGATGCACACGCTGAAGACACTAGGAGATCTTCGAACTTAACAATCGATAGTTAAACCACACACTAATACGTTTAAGTCCGAAGAGAACCTCCAAAACGGATAAATGCGGCTTAAGCGGTTAATCTCAGGCAGGTAAAGACTGTCAAATCCTACCACTCCTTATTCAAGGAAAAATCCCCCAAAGTTTTAATCCACCTCAATCTTCGACCTTCTAGCGCAAAGGAATGTCTCGGCATTTGGGCGCGTCGGTGGTCACATGTGTGCTATTTCTGGTTTGAAGACGAGCCACCCCTTCCCAACCAGAAACTTTCAAACAATATTCTTTTTGTTTTGTGGGAGGGAAAATAATCTCTCCGCCAACCGTTTTTTTTTTTTTTTTTTTGTGCGAGCGTGAATAATTTCTTTATGCCAACTGGGTTCCCCTTTTTTTTTTTCCTTTCTGTGTGAATTATCTGTTTTGTCAACGCTGTTTCCATTTCCTACTGCACTTTAGTAACACTATTTTCTTCTTAGGGGTATATAAACATTCGCGGGCTGTACACTCGCTACCTGATGAAGAGCGGTCCCCGCTCGAAACGTCGTAATAAACTTCGCATTAGTAACTCCGACAGTACGCATCTTGGCACTATATATATATATATATTCCTGACGAAGACCTGCCTCAGGTCGAAACGTCGAATAAAATCCTCCTGGTTCGTTTTCTACCGTCACCCTGCATCTCTCTCTCTCTCTCTCTATATATATATATATATATGTATATATATATACCCGTTACTATAATTTCAGTACGCCGACTGCAAGCACTCAAAGTAGACCTTTAGTATACTTAAGTGCACTTCCTGTATACTGATTTTGAACAACTTTTTACCGCGGGAACTACGATTCTACTACATGTACTAGTTTTGTACGGACGAGTACCAAACACGGAAAGTATAATTTTTGTATACTTCAGTGCACTTCTAGTATACTGATTTTGAACGACTTTTCACCAAGGTTTCACGACGACCCAAAGGAGAGGCGATGCGCTGCTCGCTGCGCAACGCGGTCGACGCAAAGGATGTGAGCCAGCCTTTTGGCTACCGCCTGACGTGTGGCACAGCGGCAGTAGCTCCGCGCTCGCGCAATTCGCTATCATTGTGGCGCCCTTTGTCGTCTCTGCGTCGCCTTCCGGGCACGATTCTCACTATTTCCACGCCATTTTCACTTAAGCTCTTCATTTCGCTCCCGTGCCTCATACATGCACCTCGTCAACGGCGAGCCTCCTCACTGCGCCGTAACGGTGCTTCGCGTTCTTCGGACGCGCGCTCCGGACATTCTGAGATCTAGACACAAGGCTGTAAGCATGTCGGATGGTCGTGAGGATCGCCTGGCACAACGGGGTCGTCCAGAAGCAATAAATTGAGCACTCCTGCGTTATTCCACAGTACAGTCACACAGATTTCTGCGACAAAAGCCCCTTGATGCGTAAGGGTTTGCAAATAGCGTCAAGTGCGCCACGGAACGAGGTGCATCTCTTGTGCGGCCCTTAGAAAAAAAATGGCGGCGATCCACTGACATAAGCAAGGGCTTTGAAAGCAATTAGCGACGGTGCACTCGCTCGTGACACGTGTCTTGCGCTTTCCCACAACAACGGTTTACCTTACTTATTAAACACGAGATGCATGACGTTTATCCTAGGGACCTTAGCTGCGACGAGTCACAGCGAAGTCGTTGGGCATTAGCGTCGCGTTAACGAAACGTGGGGTGCGAGAACAAAAGCGTTTAGATTAGAACAAAAGAATAGCCACCTGACCAGTAGCAGACGACAGAGAAAACGTGACCAAACAAAGTGAAGATCTGGTTAATACTCTTCGTTCGACTTAACTGCACCTCCTGCATTGGTACAAAAAAGTGTAGGGCGGTGTAATTCCCGTCGCATCTCAATACAAAAACCGTAAGTACACCACTTCACACTTTTGTACATCACGGTGGGAGGTGCAGGGAAATCGAACGAAGCTTATATTCGATTTCGCGTGTGCTGGCTGGCGTTCGGCACGCGCTTTCTGCGCGTGGCTATCAACGACTCCACATTGCTGCCCCCTCCGGAGACGGAGTCGCACCTCTCTGGTCGGTTGCGAATGCTTGTTTCTTGTTTGTTCCGAAACGCGTGAAAGCGTGTCTCCCGGCATGAGCTCTTGGCATATGTTTATGTTTTACAGCGAAGCTGTCTGTGGCTATGCTCTGGCAGATCGCCTCCGGGGTCAGAGCGAGCGTAGACCAACAATTTTGTACAGTTAATGCTGCAGACGCCGGTGCCACACACGTACGCCTTCCCCGTATAAAATATTGAAGGAAAAAAACAGAAGAAAGCGTTGATGCCATTTGTTTTAGGCTTTTCCTTTAGAATAAGTAGTTACTGTTGCAGACGCTGGCGCGGCACGCTCACCTCTTCCTGGTATAAAAGATTCGATGTTTTGGGAGATCTTACCAAAGTTTTTGCGGAGATCGTATCCCTGATGTCTGACGAAAGCAAACGGTGCCGACACTTACCCGAGACGGAGTGCCTTGAACATATTCGGTAATTGTCGACGTCTTCGTGGAGGTCTTTGTGGCTAACGCGCGCAAGTCATTCCGGTTTCCTTCTCACGGAGAGAGACCGTGTTTTTTCGCACTCGTGTGTTGGGACTCCCTGGATCTTGAAGGAAAGTCCACAAATTTGCTCTCCTCTTTTCTTCCTATTTGATTGCGACTTGATGCTGCTGTTGACCATCACGCACGACACAATACTGGCTCTGAAAATTCCGGTTTTACCGAAACTATAGAAAGATTTGTGGCCTAGTGCAGCTGGCCCTGGTGTGGCCGCTTGGGCGCGGCAGCTGCCGCTGTCTGCTCTCGGACCCAAAGATGGCGATGTACCCAGAATGCACCGCACGCAACCCACACATAAGCCGTAGGTCAAGGGTGGCCAAACTGCGGCTCGTGAGCCACATGTGGCTTTTTGCGGGCCGAAGTGCGACTCGCGGCTCCCTGATAAGCGTGCCCAGTTTCCTATTTTGTGTTTTCAAAACAAAAAAAAAACAGTTCTGCAATAAAAAAAGCCCACAATCCTGGCAGCCTTATACCACACTCCGTAAATACAACTGGACTGCTTTTTGACATATAGATGTGTCCAGTGACCCTGTTTCCTTTATTGTTCCCGGGAGAATTTCGAACCGTATACGCATCACGGGCATCAGGGGCAGTGGCGGCCTATTGCCCTGCCTGGTGTTTGTTGTTGGAGTCGAAAAACATGCGCGTCACCTCTGGGAAAGACTGTTTCCCACATACCGTTTCTTGTTAATCTCCCCCGTCCCCCCTTTTTGTTCTGAGGCTCCCTGAACTTTTCTTGTTTTGTCTGCGGCTTTAACCCTATGTCACTCGGCCACCACTGCCGTAGTCGAACACTGCCTATAGTCATTGCATTTTACAATGACTATAGGGAGTGATGCCGCCATCTGATTGGCTACCGAGCGATAATACGATGCTTCAGACTCGACAGGTCCTGCGTTTCTTAAGTTGTTAGTGTCTATGCGGAAAGCAAGTAGCCTGCTTCTAGCGCAGGCCTTTCGGTGACGTCAGAATGACGACGAGCTCTTGTTGGCTTTGATTGGAACGATAGTGGGTAGACCTCAATGCTAGATGCAATAACGTCTCCCCATGTTTTTTTGTTTTTTTTTTTAATCAGCTAATAAGAGCTTGGCGTTTTGACATCATCGCAACCCCTGTGCAAGAAGCAGACGAACTTGCGCTCCGCATAGCATCTGTACCGGAAGAGGGATTGTTACTTTGGACTGGGTTTGATTACTGATCTTGGACTGGGTTTGACACTGAACCAATGTCAGTGTGCTCTGTAGTACAATGAGCTGAAGTACACATTTTGGTGCCGGATGTGAATGTTTCAAAATGTAACCACGGTATGGTTGAGTTTGAAGTCACGAAGCAGCGAAGCCGTTACTTTTATGCCTGACACTTGTAGCCTTTCAGTAAGTATTTCGTGGCATGTGGGGTATGCATCCATATATTTAGCTCACAATTGATCCGACGGCTACTACAGAGTCAACTTGAGCACAAAGGCCTCCGGTTGCTGCTCGTGTGAACCGCAATATTCTTACCGCACTAGCATACGTCATATCTTAAAATATGATTGTGGACTCTGGAATCTCAAAATGCTACGCCTTATATAGAAGATTGCAAATATGTTCACTCGATACTTTTAGAATGCCTACATCCGCGAGGAAAGTGTGACCAACTTGAGCTGCTCTTTCTAATGCAATTCACTACTAGTTCTATCACATCGCCTCTGTCTAAAATACATTGGCGCAATTAAGGGATAACGCAGATAAGAAGAAATATATACTGCGTTGCAAGTGTCTTTCTCATGTGTGATGTCTAAACAATGTAGATATTTTCACGTTAAATACTTACAATTTGAAGGTCTTTTCCTTGCGATTTTCTACTACAATTGCCAGTCACAGCTAAGGTCACCACAACAAGCGAGTGAAAATAGTAAAGTAATAATTTCCATCCGCATCATTACAATGATATAAATACTCTCGAAAATCGGAATATAACATATAACTGGAAAAACAGTTTAGGGCTACATGCGTTCTTTTATACATACAACCTGTCAGGCATTGTCAACATTAAAAACGACTATGACAGATACACTGTTTATCACCACGAGCAAAATGTAAACACAACGTACCATTTTATTGAACAAAAGTATACAATCATTTACAGAAGTGTTTCGGAGGCAGTTTAGCCTCCCTAAATGCAATGCGGAATTGAAAACAGTTCTAAACACAATACGCACGTAATATCAACGTTGATCAGGCAACAATACCAATGTATCTCACTGAGACAAAATATCACAACCGAGTTCATTTGTCGAAATCCTTGACACATAATGAGATAGTACAGTTTATCTGGAAGTCTGTTCACGCAAAACATAAACAATCCGCAGTGAATACGATTGTGGAATCAGACACTTATTTACTGACATAAAAATCATCCAAAGCAGCATTATGTCGTCGAACTCAATCACGTCAAAGATTTTACAGCGGAGCTGTTAAGGGCTAGTTTCCCCAGGATCGTTTCCCCCGCAAAGAAATGTCGACACAAAACTCTGGTTGCCGCCGTCGTTCATAGATGGCGGTTGCTGTCAAGAGTGTTGCGTTTGACGGTTGTTCGCTTGCCGCCGTCGCTCATAGATCGCGGCAAGATTTCTTCGGGGGAAGAAGAGCCGGAACGGAATGAGCGGCAAAGTGCACAGCAGCGCGAATGGTTTCATAACCGCCGCGAGGCCTGCTATCGCCTTAAGTTACACTGCGTCGAGCGCTTCAGATTCCCATGCGAAAGAAGAGCAGATCGCTCGGCAGATTGATACTTTAGACCCATGTTGCGGATAAAAAAAAACAGGACGCGGGATGGCCAAAAAACGTGCTTTTCGTGTAAGGCTCGTCAAATTATGAGGCGCTGGAGAAATTCAGCCTTCTGCGTTAAGTCCTTATTTCGAACTCTTTTTGTTCGCCTTCGGCCTCCGCCAGTGCTCGATCGCCGACGGCGATCGAGCACCGGCGGAGGCGGTTGATCTGACATACCGCGTTCGGCTTTGGCTATAGCAGACGGCGTTCGTAAAATGGCGTCAGCTGTTGCTGGCTTCACGCGGCGGTACCGTGCGTGCTTCCATTCATTCGGCGTTCGTTGCCATGGTGACGGCGAGGAGAGCAGACGTGCGGAAGAACGCTGCGGCGCAGCGATACCAGGTGCGTTCGAAGGCCCTTCCCGCATGCTTTTCAATGGGCGGAAGGCGAACAAAAAGAGTTCGAAATAAGGACTTAACGCAGAAGGCTGAATTTCTCCAGCGCCTCATAATTTGACGAGCCTTACACGAAAATGATGTTTTTTTGGCCATCCGCGTCCTGTTTTTTTTATCCGCAACATAGTTCTAAAGGATCAATCTGCCGATCGCTCGCCTGGAAAGCCACTGCCGAGAGCCGGAGCTACGGCTCCGCTGCTCTGCCTTCTTCACCAAAGTGAAAAGGCTGAAAGTGTTTTAACCAAACACAGCATACAGCGAGACAAATGTTGAACATTTTGGTTCGTCCCTGTTATACCCACGCGACATATTCGAAAGGACACGTGATTGCATTTTTTTTTTGTTTTCCATTTTACTAACAAATGTGGTGGATGTACTCCGAATCTCTTAGTGAAAACGTTCAGATGCTGGGTTCGCGATAACATTTACTATATCTTGCCAGAACACAAAAAAGACAAAAACCTCGTCTCTTTACACCGCCATAACGCCGGTGTTAATACTAGAACAGACACATATACGTCTAGTAATAATGCATGTTTGCTGGTTTTCGAAGCGGTCCAATAACAGTTATTTAGCTAATTACATTAATTGCGTTTACCACGTTTCTTTCTTTGGAGTCGTCTTGACACACGCTCTTCTTCCGTTATCGGTTGCCGACCATGACGAGCCAAGCTGAAAGCGTCTGTGGAATTAAGCGCCAAACCTGGCAGCCTGCTGATCCCACTAGTTGCGATGCTTAGAGGATGCGTATCAATTAGTACAGTCCTCGAAGTGATCTACATAGAGTTGTTGCACTGAAATAAGCGAAGCCGCTACGTTTTTACAGTGTTAATTGATCTACATTACTTATCGTGATAATATGCTAGTGTGAGTTGATACCCTGCAACTAATTGCGTGTTTATGGTTTCAAGAACTTTTTTAGGCATCTGCCCTTTAAAACTTACAACCATCTTTGGACCTTCCTCTATCGGTCCTGCTGAGACGCGTGTAATTATGTCTTCTTCAATGCTGCCCTAGCACTTTGTATATATTAAACCACCGGTCTGAGACATGCTACGATCAAAGGGATTCGATAGAAACTTCGAGGTCTTATACCTTGTAAGAAATGCCTTCTGTGTTATGACTGTAGTTGCATCAATATATCATTTTCAATGCAATAGTGCTCTGGTGTAGTAAAAACAAACTAACGGGGAACAACCTATTGGAAAGAAATATTTAAAAAAAAACTTAGTTCTAAGGCATAACTGAATAAGTAACAGTAGCTTAATGCTAATAAAACCGAAAAACCAGACTCAAATGGCTTTACTGGTGTGAATATACGACCAAGAGTGCAACGTGAGTAAAAGCAGTTAATAAAATTCGTCCTATTTTAATTTAGGTAGTTAATTCAGAACCGAATTCAGGGTACCGTGTGTTTCCTTGTGACATAGTGGTCAAAGCAAGTGTAGGTCAAATTAGGTTGTCCATGTACAGTACTGTTCAACGTTCCTGTCATTTGCTTCAAATTCCACAGAAACCCGTCAGCCGAACCGCCGTCTGAAGACTGAATCTTGTATGGGAGAATACGTGAATTACACGTTACCTTGCTCTTTCTTGTCCACTGCGGTGCCAATGAGCTAACTGGATTATGCGCCCTGGCTCTTATCCCGTAGCGTTTGCATTCTGGTGACCTCCATCAAACGATGTCGTTGAACTGTGAAATTAAATTGAGTTCTGTCAAGACTATTTTTCACATCTAGTTAGTGTACACGTTTCAAAACACACTGCATATGTAGTGTAGCGGATGATATGAAAAAACCGAGGTGGGCATGGGGACTAGGAGGCATCTCGCACTATCCATAACATAAGAACGCTCACCATTATTGAGGCTTCAGCACATGTTCAATTCCTGCTTACGCTCCCCCGTCTGGACCGGCTGTCGCTAAGTTAATGTTGATTTAAGCGCCGATTGTAGAGGCGCTTCATGACAAAAGGTAAAATCAAGCTTGGTTGAAACCACTTGAGCGATCAGTTTTGGGCGTTTGAATATATGTACAAGGAATAACAAAGGAAAATCGCATTTTTAATTTTATTTCATCGAGCACAACTCTTTTCCCTTTATGTTCAGCCCTCTTAAAATTAGATTGAAGCCAGTTATCGTTTTTATTCCGTGGCATTATCACGTAATGCACAGACACTGCTTTCTGAACTCTAAGATCTCTTGCCTTTTGATTGTAATGCAGGAAACGTGATAAAAAAGGCGCTGACATCTGTATTGACTCAAGAATCGACGGCTGACCAAATGGGAGTTACGACAAAAATTGAACGGCCGCTAAAATGCTGCTTGTGCACACAATAACATCAATGATATATCAGCATTATTCTGGTAGCTTTTAGATAGCACTGGAGGTCTCCGGAGCCTGGCGTTAACCTAGCTTTTTTTTTATATCGTGCGCCTACTGTACAGGATATCGCAGCCAAGAACTTTTCATGAACGGCCCGTTTTCCTTGCGTAGCCATTAAGTAATTAGAGTCAGAATATTTTATATGATTACATAAATACGTTTGGCATTTAGCATTGTAAATAAATCTAGAAAAGTTGTTGGTACATCACCCATTGGTTCTGTAGTGTCTGTTGTACGTGAAGTAGTCCCAACTGCGTGACTGAATTTGTCAATTGGTCAAGGAAACAGAACTAAAGGAAATGACTCAAAATATTAAATTAACTCTTTCAAATCTATGCAGACAGTGTTTCATCGGAGTATTAGATTAAAGGTTCCTGTATAATATAATGTAAGAAAAATCAATACTGCTTTAAAAATTCTAAGTCACGTCTTATTTTTCATCTAAGAGTGAGTCGTTATGTACGGAAGATGAGATATTCCAGACAGGGTTGGCATCTCGGTAAGGATTTACCCCTAAGCAAGCCAAAGCATTCGACTCCCCTGCTGTTCATGTTCACGTTAAACTTAAGACCGTTTATAAAACAAATAGAATAAGGGCCCCAGCTACTTGTAATTACTGTCCAGCATTTTTCTACGCGTTCGGAGGTTGTATCCTCCGAACGCGTAGAACACAGCACAAAACTCTGACTTCATAAATGCTGAGCTGATGCCGCACTGTGGTCCGCGTGCCGTTTTCCCAGGGCCTCTGTTAATCGCAGTGTGACATGTGTGGCTCCTCTTGTAGTGCACTTTTATTTTAGGCATTGCATCGTCTGTTTTGATATGCCACTTCTTAGAGCTGCCGAATTCTGTGGCATCAAAATAGACAGTAACACCCACGTTAAAATTCTTGTTACTTCTCAACACAATTTATATGCTAGAGTGAGGAAGTCACAAACTTTGAGTAAAAGCCAGTTTTTTTGTGCCTACTTTACTCAAACAATTATATCAATATTAAATTTTATTTAATGCAATCGGGGAAAATAGCTGTCGGTAGCGTTAATTACTCCGGCGCGTTGATTCATACTTTTTCCGTTTAAGTGGCGAGAAAATTAATATTGCATAATTAACGGGATGCAAAAATGTTCCAAAAGCCGGGAATCATGACGATGGAAGGAAGACGCGAGCCTTTGGTTGCTGGTAGCTAATCGGGTGTTCCTGGCTGCACTGATGATGTCTACCACATAGGACACGAAACGTGTACCTATAAGTTGTTGGTATTGTTATCCAAGTCGGAGGTATTTGTTTTTTAATTAAGTAACGGGAATCAACAATCTTTATTTCAATGAGGGTTTTCAAAAAAAAAATGGTAAAATTCAACGACACAAATCATCTTAAAATTGTGACCATCTTACGTGCCGACCGTTAGTATTGTAAAAAATAGTATCAACTGTGAAATTAGCTTTCTTTCTTTACTATAATAATAATAATCTTTATTTTGTTGTGTCCACAAACAGCACATAGCCTAAATAGTGGTACACAGTTCGTCATTGGAAATTAAACGCAGACAGCCACATAGATTCAACATTATAAACAAATGATTGACTCCAGTGTACGTCGAAAAGTTGTCACGTCACTAAAAATGTCTATAGCAGATTGGTCAAGCCTGTTAAATTCCAGCTGCATTCTTGTTAAGGGAGACGTATCATATAAAGTCCGGGGGTAGAACGGGCTCTGAAACCGACTTGACCGCAAGGGAACATGAAAACAAACAGTACTTAACAAAAGCGATGAATCAACACTTCCGTTCACAACCTTATGGAAAAACATAAAATCATGTAAACGCCTTCTGTCGAGCAAGGTGCGCAACCCTAGTTTCTTAAGTAGTACATTGTAGTTGTAGTAACACTTGTGCCCAAAATGCCTATCATAGATTATGCCTATGAAGCGTCTTTGAACACGCTCAATAGAGCATGATGCAGTGTGGTTGATACAATTCCAAACAATTGAAGCAAACTCCAGCTTTGTACGCACTATGCAGCAAAACAAACGCACGAGACAATCAGGAGAAGAAAATTTCCTCGTAAAACGAAATATCACCCCAAGATTCCTAAGAGAGGCATTACATATAGCTGAAACATGATTATTAAAATTTAAAGATGAATCAACAAAAATTCCAAGATCACGAATGACGGACAATCGGGAGATGACACTGCTGTCTATTGTGTAAGTGAACACAAGTAACTGACGCTTTCTAGACAGTGACATTATTTGTGTCTTTTGCTCATTAAGCAAAAGATGGTTCATAGAACACCACCTTGAAATTGCCAACGCGTCATCCTGAAGAAGTTTGCACTCCGAGTACGAACGAACACAGTGAAAAAGTTTGATGTCGTCGGCAAATAGTAATACTTAAATAGTAATAAGTTATACTAGTAATAAGTAATACTAGTAATACTAGTAAAATAGTAATACTAGTGTAGTTTTTCACGCTATGAGAGATGTCGTTCACAAAAATCAAGAATAAAAGTGGACCAAGATTGCTTCCTTGGGGCACTCCGGAAGGCGACAAAAATTTATCAGACATGAGCCCTGACACACGAACATAATTTTCACGACATGAGAGATAACTTTTAAACCAACGGCAGTACGTTGGACACAAACAATAACTATCAAGTTTGGTAAGAAGAATATTGTGATCAACCTTATCGAAGGTCTTCGTCATATCGAAATATATTGCATCGACTTGTGCATGGTCACGAACAAATGGAACAGTATAATCTAAAAAAGAGCACAGATTAGATTGAACTGACTTGCCCTTCAAAAATCCGTGTTGCTCAGGGTTTATTTTTAGGCTGAAGTAACTGTACAGACGTTTGTGTATTACCATCTCAAAAACCTTGGAAAAACTACACAGTAATGAAACGGGACGGTAGTTGTTTACAATACTAGGATCGCCTGATTTATGAATTGGAACAACTACGGCGCTTTTCCAGATAGCAGGAAATATTCCTGAACGAAGTGATAAATTAAATATGTGTAATAAGACGGGAGACAGAAGCTCTGCACACACTTTCACAATAAAACTGGGAATGCCATCTGTACCACAAGACAGCTTAGGTTTCATTTTAAAAATGCTTTCCTTAATTTCAAGTTCATCAAATGGGGTAAAAGAAAGAAAATCTAATGTACCTTGGCACGTCGTGCTGCCGTCAGTGACTGCCGCAGACGAAAAACAGGATTTAAAATGCACTGCAACCTATTGGCAATTTTACATTGGATCACATGTGTAACCAGAATCATCTCTTATGGGGACGACAT
>JABSTQ010007622.1:0-44965 GCA_013358835.2 Ixodes persulcatus
CATTGCAAGAACAGCGCTCCAGTTATAATTATGAAGGTGTTTATACATTCCCAAATAATCTCCTTTGCGGTAACAGTAGGCGGAGGGTCTGTTCAATGCTTGCAACTTTCTTGGCAGCCGTATTTGAACATTGAGAGGTGGATGATATACATCCATTTGTACTAGAGGGTTCGAAACAGTACTGATTGATTCGATTGGATATTTGATAACACTAAGTCAAGAAACATTGCCAGCGGAGTTTTCGAAACTGTTAAGCTGATTAAGCCCACAAAAATGAATAAAAGATAACAACCCAGCTGCCTTATTTGACGTGATTAAGTTGCCACCGTTTATAACGTCCAATGACCAATCTATTCCGGAAGGTTAAAATCCCCGTACATTTGAACTTTGTACCTATCGAAGTTTACTTGTTGTTCCAGCGTTTCAAGGTGTTCAATAAAAATTGAAGGATCGCATAGTGGTGGAAAATAGTAGTTCCCAATAAGGTAATTAAAGCCATCGGCAGTTTTAATTTCTACCCATAAGCATTCAGAGTACGATTCTAGGTCGAACCTTCGATGTGACTCAAGCGAAGAGTGAAGCGCAATCAATACGCCACCACCTAGCTTTTGCCCCGTGCTTATGTAGTCTCTGTCGCGGCGGTAGACATTGTAGTTAGGTGTGAAGTAATTCGAATTCGGAATGCCATCGCAAAGCCACGTTTCCGATAAACAAATAATGTCAAAGTCGGCAGTAATAAGATTAGACATAAACTCATCAGCCTTTGTGCGCAGTCCTCGAACATTTTGATAAAAAATGCTAAGCACTTCCGACATTTACATCTGATGTCGTTTCGAGGGGATAAGTACGAGCATGGTCAAGCTGGCCAAAGAACGGGTGGAAAATGCTGCCCTCCGGCCAAACTTCCGGTTTGTTAATGGCGTCAAACACGGCCTGGTCACAAGACAAATGAAAGGAAGAATACGAGGGAAATCGAGTTACCATTTTGGAACAGACAATTGACTTCCCGTCTAGGAACGGCTCGACAAGCGCCTGGACATCGGCAACCGACGTATCCGGTCGAAGTCGAGATACAAAAAGTGCCATTCGGCGCTGGGGCCTAGCAACAGCCTGCACAGTGTCTGATTTAGCAGTGCCAGTAGAAGGCTTGGCACGTCGTCGAAGCTTGACCTCTGTGAAGCCGTCATTCGTCAAGCTCGCGGCCCCACCACGAGAACCTGAAGGTGGTGGAAGAAGGACAGGTTCCTCGAGAGGTGTCAAGTTCGAACGTGGAAGAGAAGGCCAGTTGTTCTGGTGTGCAAGGGCGGGTGGTGCAAACGAAGCCTTGCTTGCCGCTGAAGCCACGCGGGATGTCGGGGTGGCAGTAGTAGCATAAAGTTGAGGCGGTGAAGACGGGATTGGAAGACGATCCACCACGTTCTTCCGGAGTTGCTGCACTTCGGAGCGAAGGTGTTGGTTTTCAGCTCTGAGGCATTTGAACTCGGCGGTTAGGATATCCATTTTTCTTGTCATACTGTCGATCACGCGCAGCAAACCGGCAGGGACGTAAAGGTCATCCTGTGCTGCCGCTGGCTCACCCGTGGAAGCGTCCGTCAAGTTGTCGTTGGCTTATCTGGTTGGTCAACCTGGTCTTTTGGTGACTTACTGTGACGCCGGGTACAACCCGTGCATTGAAGGTGCTCGTTCCTGATTTCATGAAGATATTGTATTCCTCGAGGCCGATGTTTAAGCATCTGCAGTGGAATTTTCTGTCGCAGCCAGCGGAGCAGACAAGGTATTGCTGCTTTGGGTAGAAGCGAGCTGCACATGATCCACATTGATCTTTTCGGGGAGCACTGGCTGACGCGTCCTTTGCTATAGGAGCCGCCATAACGAGAAAATTAGCGAAAATCAGAAAAATTCAAACTTACAGGAGGAGCATCAAAAATGGTCTTTCCTGTTCCAATCGTCGTCGTCGTCGTCGTATGCTTGCCTTTTCTGTGCATCCCTCAATGTGTTCTTCCTTCATGTTGCGACGCCACCACAAACAGGCAAAGAACCAACTAGCTCAGCTTCTAGCAGTCACATCATCTATTTCTTCATACATGTTTTTCAAAACTTCTCCATAGGCTTTCGTGGCACGTTAAACTCGTCAGAATCACTCATATCTCGCCGTCTCCACACACTCCCCTTTCTTTTTGAATAAGGCGACGTTTAATGGGACAAATGAGAGCAGTAGCAGTAGTGAGCGCAGCCATACAAAAACACTCAACGATTGTAATTAAAAACAAACATGCCCACCTACCTGTGAGTTGAAAAGCAGTATACATTAAGCTTTAAGCAGGAGAACTCGCTACCGCTGCCGCCGAGTGCGTGTGAAAGGAATCTTGGCGCGTAGCTCTTTTTCATGAACGTCCTTCAACGACGTCACTGTTACGTCCTTGGGTGAAACCCCTTACTGACAGATGGCTTCTTTAGACTTGTAGTGGTAGTTCAGAGCGATCTTTCCGCGCGTATGGCAATGAAGCTGGCTAAGTAGGACAGATGAAATGACATGCTTGCCTTGTTGTGGTGAAACGTGAACAGGCCGGAAAATCGTCCAGTGTCGGCGGCGTTCGTGGGTTCTCAGAATTATGTCTGTCGCGCTGCACGTCGAGGAGGAGTTCACGCCACTGACCCGGCTCGCGTTTGTTACCTTGTAGTGTAGAAGCCTCTATTAACGTCTTGAACTAATTTTGAAGCAAATCAGCGACTCTCAAAATTTCGCCAGGATTCCCCAAGTCCCCCAAGTATCGTGTAAAAAAAAATGAAGTCGTTGATTTTTTTTAATTTAGTTATTATTGTGTTTCTCAAACCGAAAGCCCCTACAGGCTTTCGGTTTGAGCCATTTAAGTCGCCACTGAAGCGTGGTTTTGTACCATTTAAGTCGCCACTGAGGCGTGGCGACTAACATGGTACAAAGTCGGCAGTAAACTACGTTCCCAACAGATTACAATACGTTCAATGGCGGAAAAAGAATGCTTGGAAGCTCATACAATAAATTGTACAAAAAAATGCTTGATATATTTTTCAAGGCTACCAGCGCGAGCTGAAAGTATGCACCTTCTGTGGCGTCACACCACTGGAGAGCGCGCGTCAATTTGAATGTTGGTTTCGGCGTCAGCTTTACTTACGGTGTTCTCAATAGATGTCTTGAATTTCGAGAAAATAAATAGCATACCATGAAGACTAAGGTCCGCGTATTCAGAACATGCAATTTGTTTGGGTAGCTCAAAAATCGGCGGGAGTAGCCCTTTACGGGGATGAAGGAAAGCAACAGGAACGCCGAAAAGGGCGTAACTCTACCAGGTAACCTTACCAACATGCTCTATTTTTTTAACACCCTCTAAACGGGCAGTAAAACACTTTCTGACTTTCTGCGATAGTCTATTAATGTTCATACCTCAATCTATGGTCACAAAGCATCCCAAAACACCAAAAATTACGTATTCGTGCGTGGCTGATTTCTCTTTTAAAATAGGTATCACAGATCGATTGCTTCGGAAGTATCCCACACACCAGAGTGCGCCGTCGTACTGGCAGACGGGCTTTTCGTACGACGGCGCCCTCTTGGGTCTGCGGCAGTTCCGAGGTAATCAAACATTGATACCAATTTTAAACTTATCGTCGTCCTACGCAACAAACTTTTCCTTATAAGTGTTTTCTTTTTTTAAGCTTTACATATTTGTTTAAAAAAAGCCGTGAAAGTTACACTTATCTGGCTTGTGGAGGTGAGTTACACGGCCAGGGGGGCATTATGTGGGTGGCTAAACTTTGCGGTAAGTCGGCTAATTAATTACATGTTTAATTTGTAGAATTAGTAAAAGTAAAAACAATTAGTAAAAATAGACATATGGTTTCAATTAGAAAATTTCTGAGCGCCATTGAAAACCACAAAATCAGTAATTTTCAGAAAACATTTGAGCGCGTGAGAAGCGTAGTAGTGCACTAAAGTTACCACTATTTTCATGAATTAAAAGATAATTAACAAATTTTAATTAATTAGCCGACTGATCGTTACGATTAGCCCCCTATACTATGTCCCCCTGGCCGTATAACACGCCTGCATAAACCGCATAAGTGTAATTTTCACGACTTTTTTTAAAGAAGTTAAAAAAATCCCCTATATATATATATATATATATATATATATATGCACTTTACTTCTAGGTTCTTTGTGAACAGCAGATTGCAGAGCTAATATTGGAAACCAAGACACGCATGTTCCACTTAACTGGTCATTTTGGTCACAGCCTTTCTGCAGTTACCAAATAATCATATCATACAAATAATATGATCGCGCCATTTTTGCCTGGCCTTCTCTATTCATCTTGTTTTTATATTAAAATAAATACTTTGATATTCTCGTGATACGTTTAAAAAAAGTATGAACCCTTGCTGCATTTTTTTTTCTATATTTATTCTTACGGAAATTAAACATAACAATCAATGGATTTATGAAACAATCTGCGTACCTTCCACAAATGGATTTTATCTATAAGCCATTTTGATATGAACGATTTAAAAGTAAAGGTTCTGGGAATACAACTCAATTTTTATCGTTTGACCTATGTTAGTAGAGCCCAAATATTGTAACCAAAGTTTTAACGGGTTGACGCCGCCATTCACAGATGGCGCCACCACAGTAGCTAACATGGAAAGCTCAGCGCATCTTAGAAATGATAGGACTATACTGCTAAAAACGGGCGTTTCGCAAGAGTAAAGTGAATGCACTTCAGTTCATAATAAAAAAATATGAATAAAATGATTAGTGTGAAATATGGGGTTATCAAAATGCAGACACCTCTTTTGCAAGGTTGTGATCAGTTAGTAACCTAATCGATCTCATTGATGCGACGCTTTTCCCAGAAACACTAGTTTGAGAGTTCGTGAAGTGATCAGTAAAAATCATGGCCTAAGATAACGTGCCCGAAAAGTTAGTTTGTTTTATTTGTTTATTGTGCGATTTCGACAACTCGGTTGGTCCAAACCATTTCTGTTGCATACTGCCATGGCAATGATATTATGCAATTCAAACGTCTCAGATGATAAAGAATTTGAGAAGTGCCACGCATTTGTGACATATTACATTCTCAAGAAGTGGCAGAGGCTGCTTAATATTAAAGTTCGTGAGTAGGCTCCGCGCCGTAAGAAAAGCTAGATAATTAAATAGCAAATATTTGCTTTACCTTCTAGGTAAGATTAATATGGAAGTAGAAGTTCATTCTGATAAATGAAGTTTCAAGCATGAACGATTTGTACTTATATACTTAGAATTCAACTAAAACCTCATAATAGTTATCATTTCGCAGTCATAGTTCCAAAGAATATACTTTAAAAGAATGCCTCAAGATATTTATTTTCAGATATACGCAGGCGACATTTTATTTAGAAGGGGATATTGCTGGAGTTTATCTTACTACATTTTAATAAATGCGTGAGTGCTTGACTGAGTAGACCGGTTTACACTAACTGTGATTCATTTGAATTACCACAAAGAAACCTCATCTCAGTAAAATATTGTTTACTTAATGAGACATTTTTTTTTTTCAAAATGATTTGTCGCATATAAGTACTTATGCATTTTGGAATCTTCTGTTTATTTCTGTTTTTACATCTTGATTGTTCCGCTACAAAAAGCTTTTCTCCAAAAAGACTCTTGGAAAGGCAGCTGATGTACGTTGCTCATTTTCATTAAATTCTTATTAAGGAACTAGAACCTCAAGTGTGGCCGTCGGCAGAAAACAATCCAAAAATAGTCGTACTTCATGTCTAAATATTGTCTAGGGTAAAATCGAGAAAATAAAACCAGGGGCTTCAGGAGGAATAAATAAACTACGCATCGCAGAGAGCTAAAACTCTGAGAAAGTGACACTAGTGGTAGTGATAAAATGCGAAGGTTTGAGCACGTGTTGCTAGCTAAATGAAAATATAAACAAAAAAAATATTTCTATGAGCCGACGATTACCTAAGACTGTTTGCATCATACCTATATTTGGGATTTGAGCACCTGTAGCATTTATTTCACTGAGAGAACTTGCCAGTTAGTAAAACAGAAATATTTTATTTTTCACTGACATAATTGCTACACGCGGCGGCCACAATCTCTCATTTCAATTTGCTGAATATTCGGCTTAGGAGGACATCGGCTATTAGAGAATTTTTGTTTTGGTTTTGCATTGTTTGATTCAGGTAATGTCATGTGCTCAAACTTTTGAATTTTATCACCACGGCAAGCGTCACATTTTCACGAAGTGTAAGCTTTCCGCGATTATACTTTATTTACTGGCACCGAGAAGCCCGCTTTTACTTTCTGGACGTTCTCATTTAATTCCTACAATATTGAAGCCGTCCGCTATAACAATGCTGAAATTATCGTTTACGTTACTAGACACAGAGCGGTATACAATGTTAATGGAACCAAGATGCGAACATGGGTGCCTGTATATACCGCGGTAACGATACTTGCTTAAGGGAAAACAATTTTTTCGACTAAGTAAATACATTTTAAAACTTCAGCCATTTTAGTGTAACCCCCGCCACCCAGTTTACTCCCGTTCTTATGTTCATTATCGTGTCCTGAAGGAGGACAACTTCGCTATCAAGAAGGTCCTCGGGTAGCAACGTCTCGGTGATAATAAAACTGCAGTTGGGTTACTCAAAAACAATAATGTTGTTCTTTATACTCCACTACACTTTTAGTCCGTCTGCCGCCAACCCTACAATCCCGTTGTTCATTATTTCCTCTTCTTGATTGGGTCCATGGAATCTTCGAGCTTTCTACGGTCAATCTTAATGGGAAACGGAGTGTTGTTTACTTATAATACTTTTTTTTATTGCGTTGCACAAAATCCTGATTTTATATTGATGCAGCACTTTGCTTTTCTCTTCGAATCCTATAGGTCAGAAAAAAGAAAAAAAAACGCAGACGCAAATCGTGTTTTTTTTACCTTTATCGTCCTACGCGCAAACGAAGCGTGGCCTACACACGCTTTAATCGCTAAAACGAAAGTGGACCTATCCTTTGCTTTTTACTTTGTGTCTCTTAAAGTTTTGTACTTTAGTTTCTTAACTGGAATCGTCTTCAAATGTTTCAGTTTATAAAAATAAAAGTTATAGCGATGCATTTTGTGACAATTAATTTTGTATTTTTAGTTTGACTAGTCCACAAAATTGTTAAGATTGTTACAGGAGTTAAGCTCTTCTTGTAGTCGGACGGTTCAGCCTATTTTTAAGTTTCAGGCACCCGTGCTTTTATGGTGTTACTTGATGTTTTCTGTTCCGTCTAGTGCAAATATTATCAAGTTAATTTTAGGCCTGCAATTTTTCAGGCCTTTCAACTTAACTTCGAGGGCGCGTGTGATTTTCTCCGGTTTATATATTTCGCAATTGTTTCAGGGTGCCAATCTGATTATCCTTCCAGTTCTCTTCGGGTTCGGGTTCAGTAGCTCTACATATAGTTCCGGTTCAGTTGCAGTTCGGTTCCAGTTCAGCGATGCATTTGAATTATTGGTGACGATACCAGTTCCACCAAACGCGAACCGGCGATTCGAACCTGTTTTTAACTCTACCTTAGACCGCGGACGCCCGTTTATTTCTTGCACTTAGCAAACAAAATACAAAAAGAAAATTAAAAAAATTAAAGGATCTTATTTGGGAAGAAGAAAAAAAGGTATTCGACTTGGCGTCACCTGTATTGGAAATACAACAAATACTGTCTTCGTAAGCCGCGCTACAGAAAGATGACAGCAAAACAAATTTACGCTTCATTGCTTTCTAATTATACAGTTTTATCACCCATACCATATTATGAAAAATGCGCCGTCATACAGGCGCTGGTAAACAGTACCAAAGCACAGCACTCACATGAGAAGCCAATACGCCAGCACGCAAAGTGACACCGCAACTCTAGCACGCAACCACTCTCCTCGGACGCCTGGAATGTCTGAGTTGAATATGAGAAAGACTGCGAAGGGCAGTCGAAAGACTATTCAAACGAAGAAGTACATGATCAAAAAGAAAGGCGATAAGTTGCATTTCAAAAACACACACAGCACAAACGTTTTATCGAGCAGCTTCCACAGCTCTGGACGATAAACTTTCCGGCGACCGGTTCCTCAGTCTCATGCTACACGTGGCAACGCCCTTTGGTGCCTCCAGTTTTTGCCACCACGGAATAAGCGCACGCTGATAGCCGTTTCTTTGTATAATTATTTTTATCTTCACTTTTATCTTAACGCATTACGTCTAAAACTTGTTAGCAGCAAAAACACACACACGCGAACACTTACAAAAAAAAAAAACCCTTTAGCATCTTTGCTCAGTCAGAAAGAGGTGTACGCTTCTGCGGCGAGTTGCCGACGTCAAGTTGTCCTGCACATGGACGTTGAATGTATTTTAAAGCATAAAATACATTTGAACGCCAATACCCCAATTCCAAAGCTTTTTTTCGCCCGTCCGCCCGCCCGTCCCTCCGTGGCCGTCCATGTCCAACCGTCTATCCGTCCTTGCATTTCCCGCTAAATTTAGCGGGGAAATTATTATCACGAGACCTATGTACTTATTTAGTTCCTCAGTTAAATTTAGCGAGAAAATTTATATCGAGTGACCTTACGTCACGGGACATGCAGACCAATTCAGTTTCCCCGCTAAATGTAGCTGCAAAATTTGCGCCTTGTGGCCAAAACACCAGTTCAGTTTCCCCGCTACATTTAGCAATCGACTTCACGTGGCCTCTACGCCAATTCAGTGACCTTCTACATTTAGCGGGAAAATTCATGTTATGTGACCTAGACACCAAACCAGTTTCCCCGCTAAATTTAGCGGGAAAATATACGTCACGTGTCACACCAATTTTCTTACCACTTCCCTCACCAAGTCCCTGTAATACATTTTATTCTTTATTGGACTTCGAAGGCACAGGTCGCTGCCAATTTATTTGTTTAAATATTGTCGAACTATCTCCCGGTCGCTATCGTTCGTTTAATCAATACTGCGCCGCTTGCACCACCTTCGCGAACATGTCTGATTTCGCGTTTCAAACCGCAAAAACAGGGGCGGCTCACATTTTATTGAGCATAATCGTTATGGTTTCGATACGCTTCAGGTTGAATATCAAATATTTTATTTCGGTTACCGACGGGTTCCTTCCGTTCCGTTCGAAGATTGCGCGTTTAATTTTGGTGCCTGAAACCGGTTGAGCCAACACCCTGGATATTTGTTTTTTTCGGGAAGATATGGGTGGGTAATGGAGGGGGGGAGGGTTAGCAGAATCGATATTTTCTTGACTTTTGGGTTCTATGTTTCCCCGTTCATTACTAATACCTCTCCGACTTGTATTCATTGCGTCTATTTAGCTTGCGATCTTTTTTCAATGTGCTCAATATTTTGTTTCTGTCGAAAGAAGCTGCGTTAGTCTCAAAGCACACAAGCAACCAAGGTTAATAGAGCAAAGACAGTTGACAAGCTTCCTACAACGTCTGGCGACATTTCGTGGCACGTCCGCTCTGTGGCGCTCTCTATACGCTATCAGCCCATCCTAAAGACAGATGCAGCGGAACCGGTGGAACGTTGGACGCACAATGCCTTCAGGGGAAATTGGCTTTATCGTGGTTTTTACGGTAAGCAAAATTTGACCAAATATTTGCAAATAAAGATCGTCGGTTCGAAAACGGTTCTCGTCCGTTATTCGTGAAGATGTTGCCGCTGGCGGCGCTTGGATTAACCCTATGTGCCCGTCCCTGCTCGTTTAAAAGACACAGATAACCATTTTCGTACGTACGACGTTCTTCCGTGGAGCTACAACTGATGCATCTAAGAACGGTGCACGCCACAAATTCAGGCTTTTCAGCAACAATGGCTTATCGCAAAACACACAGTACTACTACAATATGAATAAAAATAACGTGTGTTCATCTGCACGAGGACAACAAATATATTGTAAATATATGTATAAAAACATATCGCCGGCTGAACTGCCTCAAAACGCCTTTTTATGCTCAAGGGGCTGTGACCAGAGTGTCGAACCGGAACCGAACCGAACCGAAAACCGGAACCGAACCGTTATTTTTAGCCAAACCGGAACTGAACCGAACCCAAATCTTCGCCGCCATCTTGGAACTGAACCGGAACTGAACCGGAAAAAAATATAACGGTAACCGGTTCAAAACGGTTCACTGTAATATTTTTTATTACAAAATGAGTGTTTCGAGAAGTAAAAATTGGCAGCTGTATTTCTATGTAGTGATCAAATTGTCATATACTGAATTGCAATGTATGAACAATTGTGGGTTTTTGTGGCGCTTTTGTATTGGCACTACGATTAATTATGTGTCATGTGGTCACGTGACGTCAGAGTGTCAAGATATGCTGTTAAATAATGTCACGTCACGTGGCCTTGTGACGTAGTCGCGTGACTCACCGCGTCAAGTCGGCTTAAATTGAGTATGTCTTTATAGTCCGTTGCAACTCAAGAAGGTAGGGCGAGGGAAAGGAAGGCCGGGGAGGAGGAAGCAGACGGAACACTGGAGAGAGGAGGAGGTTTCCCCCTCTTTTCTCCAGCGTTCCGTCTGCTTCTTTCTCCCCTGCCTTTTTTTCCCTTGCCCTACCTTCTTGAGTTGCAAAGGAATATATATGTATTAGCGTTGTTGACATCGTGACATCACATGCCATCACGACTTCTCACGGCGAGTCACGTGACATCGTGACGTACTCGATTGTCATGAGCCCGAGTCGAGTGATCGGGTTCTTGGCAATTAGCATCGCCAAACATTCGTGTTGGCTTGTGTTCAATCAAAGATGAGAATAGCCGAACTCTAACACTGGCGGTATACAATTATCGTCAAATAAAATCGCCGCTTGTTCTAATAGCGAGTTGAGGAGGGAAAAGCTATTTCTTTCCTTTCTTTTTTCTGCGTCTGTCATTGAGGGGAGAAAAATAATGTGTTTTTGAAAGCTATCAACGTCAGGGATTCCCTCTTAGTGGTATTTACTGAAAGTACAAAAATTGTCGCATGAACCATTTTACATGTACACATATTTGAGGCAGCCAAACATGTTTTCGTTGTTGCTCAACTGTCTCATGAAAGTTGTCCCCGAGAATAGAAGGATTGAAAGGACTAAATGTGGCTTATTAGTCTGACGATAAATAAAACTACAAGCGTGTACGGCAGGGATACCTAAAAAGAAAGATTCTAGTGGCCTTAGAGGCAGCCGCTCAAATTCTCGCAGTTTTTTTTTAAGCTTACTGATTTTTTTTATGCAAAATAAAAAAAAATGGAGGATTACTGTTAACAAATGACACAAATATAACTGTCGAATCGGCACCCCCGGCCAAACGGACAAGGGAGTCCCTCAGAAATGAAAAGTAATCTCTGGAAGAGCATCGTAAATGAAAAGGGGGGGGGGGGGGGGGGGAGTTAAAATATACTCTGTTGTAAAGGTTCCTCTGCTCCGCATCTTGGGCGCAGACAAGATAGCGTGATCCCGCAAAGCTACTTCGTTTGTAAAATCACTCCTGCCAGAAAGCGGGTTTTCGTGATGCCAGACGCTCGCGTCGTTCCTCACGACGCTGCACGAAGAAATAATAATTTTTGTTTCTGAATACATGAGTTGCACTGAGTTCGAACCTTCTGCAGCGTGAATTGTACACCACGGGATTTGATTTTCTCAGCAAAAAGAAATTTCTGACTACCAGGATATAGTGCGAAGATTTCGCGTACAAAGCATGTTAAACAGTTCAGTTTTCTGGTTAAATGGGATGTTCTCAACACAATACTCGGTTTCACTTTTAAGGCTCGTTCACACTGCCCCGTTTTCTTACGTTACATTACGAAAAGTCACCGAGAAATCTGTTCTTCGTATTAAGCGTGGCTACCAATTCAAGGAGCTAGCCTGGCACGCGACATTCGAGACACGAATGTTTCGGTGACGACAAGCTAGGACGATGAGTCACCGTGGCAACCAAGGACACGAGGCTCGTCGTAACGTAACGTGGCACCGTTTTCTTACGTTACGTCTAAGTCACCGAAACATTCGTGTCTCAAATGTCGCGTGCCAGGCTATCTCCTTGAATTGGTAGCTACGCTTAATACGAAGCACAGATTTCCCGGTGACTTTTCATAACGTAACGTAAGAAAACAGGTCTGTGTGAACGAGCCTTTAGTGTGAGCGTAGCAGAAGCTAAAAGAGCACGCTCCGGGCTTTCAGCGTTCTTGCCAAGCACGAGCGCTCCTTCAGTGCATGCACTGGTCAGGAGCACATGCTCGCGCTTGTAGCATCGGCTGAGTCTGGACTTGAAGGGGCCCTGCAAAGCGTTTCTAGCCATTTTTTAATTTGCATCGCGTTCGCTCTAACTAGTGAGTGTGACTCTAGTAACACATTAAACATAAAATGAAAAAAAAAACAAAAAAACCCGACGTATTTTAATCATAATAGGTGAAATAAAATCAGAATATTCAGCACAACTTCTTTTGTTGATGACGTCCTTGGTCTGAACCAATAGAGAACCGAAACACGAGCGTGCAACAACCATGCGCGATCTTCCTGTTGGAAATTAACATCCAGTTATGAAGATGTGAACGCCCCACCAATTTACAGGTGTTCCAAGCAAAATTTTGAGTGAGAGTCACGTGCTTGAAGAGATCCGAAGGGGTCACTTGCGGCTATTCAGCCATAAAGCCCCTCTATCCTGGGAAAAGCGGCGCCATTCATTGTTGTGGAAATCCTCGAGACAAGTGCCGAGCGGCGAGATGTTTCGGTGGCGCCCTCGTTCGGTTACCTTTCGTGACGTCATTACCTTGTGAACAACAAGCTCGATGGTGTTTGTAATAAGCATTCTGGAAGCCTGAAATCATAGCGGTCTCAAAGTAACACTCCCAACACAGTCAAAATTGAAGTTCTTACATTCCTCTTATTTCCGTCGATGAGACATCCTTTGCTGACGTCATAGTCAGCATTCGGCCAATTGTGGTGGGCCGATCACAGCGACACTTTCGATCGCTCACGTCGCCAATAGCTCAGTGCTGCGCTGTTCCACCATGATCTTCCCCAGGGATGCACGTAGCACGTGCCTCGTGCATCGACGCACCTTGCGCAACTTTTAAATTATGAAGGGGCTTTATTCAGCCAGTCCTTCCTCTAGAATTCTATAGGGAGTATTCACTGGACGCCATATTTGTGGGTGCTGTTTAGAGCGCATGCTCAGAACGAGCGCACATCAATAAGCTGCTAAGACCGGCACTCGTGACGGTGCGGAATGCACGTTGCAAAAGAACTGTGGAAGCTCGCCATCAGCACGCGCTCAGCATCCGCGCACACAGCTATGGCCGCCAGTGAATACTCCCTATTAGCGCCGAGATGTTTCGGTGGCGCCCTCTTATGGTTTCCCTCCGTGACGTCACGACTGGGATTTGCCTCGCCGTGACGTCACCAGTTGTTATTCTGGCTACTTACCATCGGGTGCGACGACGAGTTCGATGGTGTGTTTAAAAAGCACAGTAGAAGCTAGGAGACATCGCAATCCGAAACTAACACCGTCAAAGTTGACAATCTGACAGTGCTCATATACCTATGGTTTGGCCAATCGTGGAAAGCTGACCACAGCGACGCTTTTGGCAGCGCACATCGCTAATATCGCTATTATCTGTCGCTCTAGAGTCTAGACCAATGTCTTCACTGAACGCTCGTGTATGACACTGATAGGCGCGCTTTTCGAAGCAGAATTTGGTTTTCTTCGTGCCTTATGCACGTTTAAGCTGAAACAAAGTGTAGCAAAAGGGATGTTCAAATTGTAAAGTTGTGTAGTATATGCACGTTTGCAAGTCCGGTCTCAGGGCGCCGCCACCTTCCTCAGTGGGGTGCGCTCTTGGGCGTGGCCATAATCCGATTACGACGCCTTAGCAAGGCTTCGTAATCGGATTATGACTCGTCCAAGCGCACCCCAGCCAAGCAAGATGGCAGAGCCCTGAAGCCGGACTTGCAAACGTGTTCAGTCTCGCGATGATATGCGGCAGCCTAATAAAATGTTAGAGCGCGCATGACTGATGAAGCACAGTGTTGTAAAATGAGGCCGCAAAACAAGTGCACGTAAAACCAAATGTAACTTTAGCCTCCCGAGACAGTATTCTGCGAAGTTTCGAGCTCGTGCAATCCGATGTCCAAAAGTGATTTAAATTAGAAATATATTGTCTGTTCTTAGCGATATTTATGTGTAATTAGGAGCATCAATGCACGCATCTCCATTAGAGAAATACGGACGATAACCAACCAAGTCCTCAACAGTTATGAGTCCGGCGTTTCAAAGTCGGTTCAGTATTTCCATCAGGGGCGAATATTTGCACGTGGGGAGCTGCAGCTTCTTTTCCATCTACGGTGTGTCGATTGCTTCCTTCACTTTTAATGCGAAAGCATTAACTGTCCCATGGAGCGAACCGACGTCATCAGCTTTGAAGCCGCGCCAAATGGCGCCTCCCACCGTCCCAATGTCGCGTGTAGCAGGAATCTGATGGATAGGTTCCCATTGGCTAGCGACGAACTAAGGGAGCAGAAGAAGGACATTCGTGATTTCGCCTTCACAACTTATAAGTGCTTAGGTGTCCTCTGACTTTTTTGTTCTCCAAGTGCCCCAGTCCGTTGACATATACGCCGATGGTTTAGTGGCTGTCGACCTATTGAAACGTCTGGCTCCTAAATCTTCATGACTTGGTTGGTGAACGTCTGTATTTCTCAAATTTTTGACCCAAGCAGACGGAGTTCCGTCAGACCTGTTTACGTTTAAAACCTACATTTCTATACATCAATTTTTGCAGTAAGGCGTCCTGTGTGGGATTATTTAGAAGAATACCACTTATTATCTCTCTTTCTGCACATTTCGTGTATTTGCCTTCAGATCTGTAATGTGAGCACACAGTCCTTTTTGGCGTAACCCGCGACCCGGTGTTTCACACTGCCAAACTGCGAACAGAAAAGCGTGTTCCGCAGACTCAACAGATGGCGTATTCTCGAGCACCATCCTTCCATGTCAGTCTCAAGCGGCTAGGTGAACTTCATACAGTCAAAATTATTAATGACAATAAAAAATATTTTATTGCTGCCTAAAGACTTGACAACATAAATGAAGGGCCGATCACCCTAAAGATATACATCGTAAGTATATGCACCCCGAAATTATCTGATATATGCCCTGCAAATTATTTCCGGCGTTTTTATCCTCGATAGAAGTGATATGGGAGAACCTTAAACAAATGTTTTATTTTGAAACTGATTTAAATAACATATGTCTTCCTGACGCATATTCAACTTCTCAAACATATAGAAGTCTGTTTCTCCTTTTGTGTGATGAACAAGAATTTTATGTGTCTGTGGGCTGGACGAAAACAAAGTACACAGTGGCGCGTGGCGGAACTATGACGATTGCGCACGCAGACCGTCAGAAAGTAACCAATTAAGTACCTGTAATGTCGAGCAGAGTATGAAATACTACTTTGTTCTATTTAACAAAAATATAAAAAATAGCAAGGGTCATGTTTATTTGTAAATTGAATTGACCGATATCTTGACAAGAATAAACATCAAACCAAGCTATGTCAAAATTGTTCACTTCGGTACGCGCTATTTTAGGCCAGATCCAGTCTGAGTACAAAGGTCCCTCTTTTCTGCATGATTATGTGCGTGCATAACGGTCCTGAGTGTAAAGAATATTGGTCAGGAAAGTAAGCATTGTTATTGCCGCTCAGTGTTTCGTCTACCTATAAAAGGTAGACGAAAGGGTCTGTCCTAAAACTCTTTTGGCATTTTGAAAATATTATTGCTTTTAGCTCAGTTGAGTCGTTATCATATATATCGTAAAACGTATTTTGTAAACTAGATTTCAGGGTATATATGGCGAGGACGTGTTCATTTCATGATTTTATGCACTGTAATTAATTCCTAAGTTCAAGAGCACAGCAGGAGTCTACTTTTAATACTGCGACGCAAAGTTGTAGCATTAACGGGTATTTTAGGCGATCTCCAAACTGATAACTTTTAGATTCAGATAAAATATATGCGGCTGAGGTAAAAAAATTAGATGCTGAGTCATAGATGTTAATCTAGCTTTCTTTTACTGTTTCATTTAAATTAAATAACGCAATTAATTTTTCTACCTGAAAATAAAAGTGGATTCTACGAATGATAAAAAGCTTGATACTCGTTTCACTGTTGAAATAGTGCCTATTGCCAAAGAAACGCGGAAAATATATTCTCAGTTTTGCGGTTCAAACCGGTTCGAACCGGTTCAAACCGGTTCGAACCGTTATTTTTTGCTCCCCGGAACTGAACCGGAGCTGAACCGAAATCTGCGAACCTGAACCGGAACCGAACCGATAAAAATTTCGGTTCGACACCCTGGCTGTGACGGAAAGTGTGAACGCGATTCTGAGGGCCACCATTTTCTGCTAAAAAGTTCCTTCAGACTTAACAATGAACTTAGAAAGAAATAAAAACCGCGAAGAACTCTTATGTCTTTCAATTGGTAAGTCCAACAATATAATTGTTTAGAAAATGTCCTGACCATTAAACTATTTCCTTTGAAGGCGTTTTTTCTTTGTATCTAAATGGTAGGTAGGGACAAGAATGCCAGCACTCACCCGTTCTTCACGCTCGCTTTCCGCATACTGGCGGTACAACCAATTAACTCGATCAACTCAGTTGGCAAACTCCCACGGAGAGCGTGATCCCTTCTAAGACACGCACTGACACACATCAGTTTCCGCTGATAACTCCTGGATTCGGAAATGCTGTTTGAATCGTCATCCTTCTTGCCCGCTGCGGCCGAGTTTTCAACTCCGGTTTCTAGACGCGCCGCAGCGAGCAAGAAGGTTGGCGCTTCGAACAGCGTTAGCCCGGCTTAGGGGTACGAGAGGGGATCACGCTCTCCATGAGAGTTTGCCAACTGAGTTAATCGAGTAACGTTGGGTACAACATCCGAGGAGTCATGTTATCAGTTGCGGGCTAGACGCACTTATCTACAGAAGATACGGGCCAGTGGTTACCGCCAAACGTGCCAAGTCATGCACTGAAGGGGGCATACACAAAGATTTGAGAAGAGTCTTCATTCCAAGCAACCTTGTCACGCTTCATCGTACGTATGTTCTAGGCAAAACAAGCGCATTGAAACTGAGGCAGGTGATTGACCAGATATTTATGGGAGTAGTGACTGGAAATTGAGCATAATGAGATTATGTAAGGGCAAGGGAGACAAAGGTAGTATCAAATCATACCGACCAGTGTCAGTAACTTAAGTAATATACAGATTAGCTATGCAATTTGTAAGAAGAAGAATGGAAGAATGGGCAGAGAGTAAGCAGATACTGGGGGAGCTTCAAAACGGTTTCAGGAGGGATAGACGACTAGATCATAACTTATTTGAAATCACTCAGTGCATAGAGATAGCAATGACAAGTCAAAGACCATTATACGTTTATTTTTGGACATCAAAGGGGTATATGACAATGTGAATCAGGAAAAACTGTAGGACTAACTGAAGGGATATCGGCTAGGGGAAACTATGTTTAAGTTTCTTTAATGGGTATATACGGGGAGAATAGGGTGGTTATAACATGCGAACCCGAAACTACAAGAACACAGAAATAAAACGAGGACTTAGACAGGGTTGCTTATTGTCCACCCCAGCTCTTCACGATATACCTCAGGGGGAGGGAAAAACGATTAGAGCAGTGCAACCTAGGTTTTGACCTGACTTACATGGAGGAATGACAAAAACAAAACCAGTTGTTGCCAGGATTAATGTACGCAGGCGATATTGTACTCGTATCAGATCGTCGTGAGACAATACAGGAACTAATCAGGATTTGCAGCAGGGAAAGGGAGAGTTTAGGCCTAAACTTCAGTAGGGACAAGCCGGGTATAATAGGTTTCAATGACGAGAAGGGATACAGGACTCCCTGGAGATACAGGACACAGTGATAGAAGTTGTAGAAAAGTAAAATACATGGGAGTAATATAAGGGAAGAAAGCATCTAAAAGAACATGAAGATATCGTAATAAAGAAGGGGAAACGGGATTCAGCTGCTATAAAACACAGGGCACTCTGTAACTATAATAGATATGAAGTTGTTAGGGGTGTATGAAAGGGAGTCATGGGTCCAGGACTGTCATTTGGGAATGCAGTATTGTGCATGAGGCCAGCAATTCAGGCAGGTTTAGAGATACAGCAAAGGAGTGTGGGTATAGTTGGCACTGGGGGCACATGGGAATTCGCCAGATGAAGGAGTGCAGGGGGATATGGTTTGGGCATCTTTTGAGATTACAGAAGCGATCAGTAAAGTAAACTTTGAACAAAGACTAGCTGAAATTGAGGATAGGCAATGGGCAGGCAGTGTACAAGTATCTATGTATGAAAAGTCTGAACACTAAGTGGACAAACGGAACCCGCAAGCTGAGATTCAAATACATTCAACTAGATGGGGCCGATCATAGCATATAAGCAGAAAAGAGAGTCAAAGAAACTGAGAGGAAATGATGGGAAGAAAGAATGGAGGAGGAATCCGCTTTAAAAATATACAGGGCACAAAAGCAAGAAATAAAGAAGGAACAGTTGTATGATCATTCATTGGGGAGCTCATTGCTGTTTAAAGCTAGAACGGGGGTGCTAAGAACGAAAACATGTAGAGATAAATTCCAGGAAATAGACATCTATGTGCGACGTATGCAACCGCGAAAGAGAAACTATAGTCATCCCCCCAAAAGGGCTTTGTCCCATCCTCTTGGGGAGGATGACTACAGATTTGGAGAGGGCACTGGATTGGCAGACATGGATGTACGAATGAATAGGGAAAGAATTGTGGCAACTAAGAGGAGATTAGAAGATTGGTGGAAAAAACTTAGGGAGGGTTGAAAATAAAAATAAGCAATGGAACACTTTAAAGGGGGTAAGGGTTGTGCTAGAACAAAATTTATACAAATTTAAAAAAAAGAAGGGATGATAAAATGTTAGGCTAGGTGGCGCAAGCTGTCACCCGTTACAAAGGGTATAGTCATTACCATCCATCTAATTCTTGTACCCATTTTACGGTAACTTTCAAAAGGGTGTTTGATTAAAAATAGTGCTTGTCCGTCTGGTTTCCTTTTGTTCGTATTTATTTCCGCCTTCAAATTAACATTACGTACCAATCCGCCGTTTTGTGTTATATAATTTCGAACCCACACCGGATTAGGTACAGAAGGTACGCTGCGACCCACCAATGTAATAAAAGTGTTTATCTCTAATGTAAGTGTTTTTGACGCTACAGACGTAGTCAGAAGCTCAAACTTATTTATCTTCTACGATCTCTTGAAAGTTTATGAGCTCTATCTTATTCCCTTTTGTGAAAAGTGAATTTTGAATACTTTAGATATTAGGTCTCAAAAATGACTGCTGCAAAACTTCAGTGCTGTGACGGGCGCCATCTAGAAGAGGCGCTGCGAACCCTTGCGCTAAATCACCAGATTATTTTTTGCTTGAGAAAGCCTAATTAAAAAAAAAAATAAAGCTCATTTGTAATTTACGTTTTTTGGAGTTCAACAAATAATAGTCTGTGCTTGAACATAGTGACCAATCGCAGGCGTAACAGAATGGCAGATTAAATGAAATTATATTTATAAAATAACTACTAACCGCGAATCTAGACTAGCGCACGTATGAAGAGTGGCCAAAAGCAAGCTCCTTCATTTTGTGTTGTCGTGGAGTCCGCTTGTATGTGCGTGCGACAGGTTTCACCCATCGGCCAAACTCTCCCAATATATAGAGCTCTAGTACCAACTATCACAACATCAAATATAGTTAGAATAGGTGGCGGCGGTATGTATTAATATAAGAGCTCAGAGCAGGTAGAGCAAAAACTCTCACTGCAGAGCTCAGAGCAGGTAGAGCAAAAACTCGCACTGCATTACCCAGGGACATTGTTTTAATCCCCGCCCCTGCCAGTTTTTATCTGGATGAGCATTGTATCGGCGTGCGGTCGTGTATAAACTGCGTGATGCACGTTACGAATCTCAGGTTATCAGAGGTTAGCGGTGGTACAGTACGGGTTAAATGTCTCACCTACATCGAAAACCAGTGTCGCAATACTTCAGAGGCAGGTCAGCCTAACGCTGTGTAAACATAGACGTCAAATTTGATTTTTTTATATAGGTGAAGATTTTATCGTGACATACTACGGATAGGTCGGGTTTAATATTCAGTTGCTTCTCTTAGAGGCCGATGAGACACTGCGCATATAGCGCTTCATGACATTTCTTTTAACAAGAGCCAATGAGCCTCCTTTATTTATTTTTTCTTGCGACCCCCTTACCGTTTTAAGAAGGCGGGATGTAAGGATGCCCTTGGTCTCCCTTCCTCGATGGCTGCCATAACGGCCACGGTTAGGAACGCTCGCTCTCATCGCAATGAGCGCCGACCTGTTTCGCGAAGCATTGGATTGTTTCCTGCCTTGGGGGCCTTCCTCTTAACTCTCTCCTGGGGGGACCTTTTCCGTTGTCCCGCTCGGACGGCGTAGTGACCGGCAGGCAAGGAGGTTTCGCCTCTTGTTTTCTCGCCTTGGGGAAAGGGACTTATCCCTCGGCCTCGGAAGTGTTCGGATGTTTTACAGCGAAGCTGTATATCACTGACAGGCCGCATTTCTGGAGGTATTCATGTCGTCGTCCTCACAGACCCCCCACCCCCCCCTCAAAAAAAAAAATAAACCTTCAGCGATTGGAGTGAAAAGTGCATATCACACATACAACATACAGCATAGCATTCGTTTCAATAAAGAACAAACACAAGACAAGCATCCGAACCAGATGATTGATGAAAAAGCGCTCCTGATAACAATGGAAAGTGCGTAGCGCTCACCGCATGCGTTTCGCGTCAAAGATTACTGTTGCGCAAGCTGCCGCGGCGACGGCAGTTTGTGACGTGGGGAGTGACGTCACTAGCCTTTTATATATAGAAAGTTTTGGTACAGTGCATTTACTTTTATTTCTTCAATCATTCGGTATAGACCCTTTTGATGTTTACAAACTTGTACTGCCGATTGCGTCCCAAGCGACTTCCGGTGGCACCGTCTTTACAAGCCGGTTGAGCTTGCATTGTCACCAGTGCTATAAAGCATAAATGTTACGCGGACAACAACGTAAGAGATTTATTGAGAGCCATCGGCTGTACAATATTACATCTTGGTGGAGGCAAGTTGGTTTACCAGAATACTCGAAACATTTTAACAGATCTCGCACTCCTTCGTTCTTTTGGCATTCACCTGGAGAATTGGGGGTGAAACGTTTCATCTACATTTCGAGCAGCGGTATGAAGGTGACATTTGTTCATTAGTGCAGTGGACAATCGTTGCAGGTGATACCACAACTTCGCTGTCCAACCACCTTCGCAGCGGGGATTGGAGCCCCAACTTTTATCGGCCACCTTGAAACCATTTATGCAGAAGCACCCAAGACTCTTGTATTCATCAGACAAAACTTCCGAGAGGCCACTCCGCACGTCTGACAAATGGCTTATGAAACGTACATTAGACCTAAACAAGAGTATGCAACAACGATTCGAAACCCCCATCAATCATACATTGTCGATACCTCGAAAGCAGTGCGAAACCGGGCGTCTCGTTTCATCTTATCATCATACGATCGTTTCACCAGTGTTTCTACGTTAAAAAATGAACTCGGTCTAACCTCCTTTCACTACTGAAGGAAACTATCCTGACTCTGCCATCTCCACAAAATTCATTATCAGTCCTCAGACCTAAAGAACTCACTGCCATCCCCCCAGAAAGAATATCATTTCATCTCAAAAACTCCTAAGCGATCAAACGGATTTTGGTAAGAGAAATTTGTTTAATGAATCCTTTCTTTCTCTCGCCATTTCCGAATGGAACCAGTTGCCATCATCGATATTTACCATTAACTACTCCACTTCGTACCTAAATGCGCTTCGAGCCGATCTTTTGGGAGTGCTATTTTGCTGTTTTATATTTTGTACTAACTTTTACTACTCTTTTTTTCTTCTTTGTAATATTATCTATTAGTGTTTTTTTTTGTTGTTTTATGGTATTAAACTGCACCCCCCCCCCCCTTTATGTAATGCCCTAACTGGGCCTTTGATGTTAAATGAATGAATGAATGAATGAATGAATGAATGAATGAATGAATGAATGAATGAATAAAATGATTGAATGCATGATGCTTCCCCAATCTCGGCTCGCCTTGGTCCCGTGACTGGCAGGTAGGTACATTTTTTTTTATTTTGTCGACTGGAATTTTATTTTGAATTGGGATATTGTAGTTCCTTTTATGAGTGTTCAATAAACGTTTCTGAACAATTTCCTTACTCTGGTACATGTGTCTTACCTGATATTTTCTATATATATATAGAGAGAGAGAGGAAGAAAGAGACAATGCAGCGATCATTGGCACGACGGAGGTATTAATAAAACCGGCCCGTGTAATCTAGCCTTAACGTCGTCAAAAGTGCTGCCGAGATGTGTTACCGCGCTGCTAGGCGACGCCACCGGATTGAAGATCTAAGCCTTGGCCTAAGCCTTGGGTTACTCTTTCAGTGCCTCTGTTAGTAACGAAATCTCCACAAGTTTTACATCACTGTTCGAATAGCCGACGTGGAAGAAGAGATTCCAGCGCTTCAACAGTCCATCAGGACTTGCCCCTCAACCCAAGTCCCACCAATTCGACGCCCTCATTTACATCATGAGACGGCAAGATGAAGACGTCATACAGACTTTCAAGCTGTCCGACAACCAGGGTCATGACTTCGACAAGGTGATGAAACACTTTGGAAGCTACTCCGATCCTTGTCCGACCCTAGAGTGCAAAATGAAAATTAGACAATCGAGGAGTTCGACACCGCTTTCCATGAACGTTATAAAACAGGCAACTATGGAACCCTATAGAAGGCGTGTTGTTGGTATTTGGTACAGTAGGACTTCAAAAGAACTTCGACAAAATCCTCACCTATAGAGTTTTATCGCTGCTGCGCAACAATAGGAAGTGATCAAGAAACAGTCGGTGGAACTCCGATCGACAAAGGGAAAGGACCCCAGGTTTGACAAAATAGCAGCCCAGGCAAGGACATCAGGGACCGCTGAACAAGTAGCTGAACGTCCGAATGTCCGAACTACTAAGAAACCTGCCGCACCAAAACCACTAACCCAAAAGGTAAGCCTTGCCATCGTGGAGACGCTCACCCTAGGAACCTCTGTCCGGCGGAAACCGCTAGCTGAACTCTCAAGAAAAAAGGGTGTAAAAGGGTGTATCCTTACACCCTTTGTCCCATATAATACAGCCCAAAACTTTAATTCGACGTACAGCGCCTTACAGTCGAACAGACGGCCCGAAATTTTACGAGGGGCTTGATAGCCGTGTGGTACAACTTATTAAAATAGCTAATGTACGTTTTACTGACTACAAAAAAACATAATCGGGGTTTTCTTGGCTCTACTGTAAAAACTCGGTGTTTTCCTTATGTGGCCTTTGATACGTACTTTAGCTATTTAAAACGTTATATCGCATTGTTATCAAGCCCATCGTAAAATTTGGGGCCGTCTGTTCGACTATAGGGCTCTGTACGTCGAAATGAAGTTTTGGGGTGTATTATATGGGACAAAGGGTGTAACGATACACAGTTTTACACCATTTTTTCTTGAGTGTGTGCCACAAATGTCAGAAAGATACAATTTGAGCAGTTTGTATATCTTGAACTACGGTGAGCTCTCTCGTAGATGAACAGAATTGATTCGCAGGAACTGAAGCTTCTCCTCATCCAGCTATAGGGGATATAAAATATTCGCAAGAAAAAATACAGTTTTTTTTTTAATAGACACGCGATCAGACGAAACGGTGTTGCCAGCTGCCCGTCTTCAAAAGCTAAGGTGTCGAATGCAATGACCGGACAGAAAAACCTCAAAGTCACGGATCAACTTGGATCAAACTGAACTGTAATGAACAGCAAGCACTGGAATGAGTTTACATTGTGAATGGACTTCGAAAGCTACCCCTGTGTAAACAAGAGATCTTAAACGTTTCGGCGTTGTCCTCAAATATGAACCCCCAACGAAAAAATCATGCAAACCAAAGAGAGAGTTTTCTCCGGTGTTTCAAGGACTGGGGTCTCTCGAAGCCGCTCACGTTCTCAAGCCGAAACATAATGCGACACAATTCGCTACAACTTCGCCAAAACTAGTACTGCTTTCGCTCTATCGTTAGTGGCAGAGCAAAACTAGAAAACACGAAGTCGCAATGTGTCATCTCTCCAGAAAAAAAAACAACTTCAGACTGGTGTGCGTTGACGGTCATCTTCCCCAAACCATCAGGCCAAATCCACATATTTTTTAACTCACAGAACTGAACAGGCATATTCAGGACGAAATCATCACATCTCATCAGTGGAAGACACACTGGGAAGACTAGCACGAAACAGGGCATTTTCAGAGCAGTACAGGATTTACGGTTGTCGGGAGTAAAAAAAGTTACTCCCGACAACGTTCATCGCTCAGTTTGGGAGACTTTGTTGCAATCGCCTACCATTTGGAATCACGTCGGCTCCGGAAAACTACCAGGGACACATAACCCAACTTCTCGAAAGAGTAGAACGTATAGTTTGTCACTTGAACGACGTCCTGATATGAGTGTTATTGTCCTGGCAGTGCTATAGCAATGTCTGCGAAAAGTGCTCAGGCAACTCATCAACAAGACGCTCGCTCGACAAAGCAAAGTATGCCTTTCGAGCAACTGGCATCAATTTTCTGGGTCAATAAATACGGCAACAGTAACCATCCAGACTAGACGATCGTCAATGCAGTGAAGCAGATGCCAATACTGTTCTCGAAACAAAAGGTCAAGCGCATCTGGGGTTGGCGAAATACCTAGGACGCTCTGTGAAGCACCTGTCTGACATACTGCATCCATGATCGTCACTGCTCAGTTCCAAAGTAAACTTCGTACGGGATTATCCTCTGCAGAAACCCTTCACGAAGAAGAAGGAAATGTTTTCATCCTGCCCCGTTCTTTGATTTTAAGACACCAACGAAAACGATGTTGTGTCTGAAGATGGTAATCCTTCGGATTGGGAGCAGTGCTTCATCAAGAGCAGGAGGATGGATAATTTCTTGTAATTTTCTACGCCTTCAGACACTCACCTATGAAGAAAAAAGGCACGCTAGAATCGAAAAGGAAATGATTGGCACTCACATGGGCAAGGGAGAAATTCCGAGATCATCTCGTGGGAACAACCTTTGTTCTGAAAACCAACTACACGTCTCTAGGTGTTTTCTTCAGATCAGCCATTGGATGCCCTGACACCTCGTCTACGAAGACTAAGCATTCGTCGAACGCGAAAGGCCTTTGAAGTTATAGTCGTTTCAAGCAAATAAATCTACGAAGCTGACTTGTGTTCTCGACGCGCTCCTTCTCACTGACAAGACAGAAAGGAGTAAGAAGTCGAATTCTTCATTCGACATGCGGATATGTCTCTGCCAGAAACGCAAACGTGTCTACGGTGGCTATTGACATGACGGAAGCAAGATAATGTTTACAAAAAAAAAGTCACCGGTTACAGCCATCAAGAAAAGCCAAAGTGTCCGGATCTCAGTACATACCTTAGCGAGTACTATGAGTGCCGTCATCTTATTGCCGTTTGAAAAATAATCTTCCCATGAACGGTTCCCGTGTTGTGGTAGCATTATCATCTCGCCCATAGATTACATAAACTTCATGTAGGACACACGGAAATCGGCAAATGCAGAGCACGAACAAACGTGTTAATGAGGGGGCCGAGGACGAACGAAGACATCAAGCGCCTCGCCAAGAACCACGAAAAGTGAATTAGAGTAGGCCAGAACCAAGCACTTACCCTCGTCCCGTCAAATGTTTCAAGTCGACTGTGGGAGAGCGTGGTGATGGACGTCTACGGCGTGCAAGTTCGTCTGCTCGATGTGCAAGTTCGTCTGCTCGATGTGCATCTCGTGCGTTTGTTTGCCTACCAAATGCGATTAAGTGCTTTTGTTTCCCTCCGACCTTAACCAATAGCGGTACGCGCTTGATTGCCTCGTCATCGTACGCTTTACAGCGAAGTTGTTTATGACTAGGGTTCCCTGAATGTTTCGTGTGCGTCAACAAAAACTCAGCTCCCGAATTTGATGCAAAATTGCTTCATTCTATGCAAACACTTATACGTCTCATCACTTGGATATGCATTTTCTTTAGGGTAGTTATCAATAGGCAACATTTTCAAGATCAGTACACGTTCAAGTAGATAATAAAGGTCTTTCAAAGATTTTCCGCTGTGGGACCCGCGTCGGCCAAGTGTACGCTTTACACCGCACTATCTTTGTCGTCGTTCCAAGCGCTTGCGTGCCTAATTTGTTTTTCTTCTGCTCTCCCTCGGTGGTGGTCCCGTCGCGTGTGTCCTGTTTCCTCCGGTTCCTCGGGGCGGGTCTGCGTCGTGTGCTAAACAGCTTCGCTGGTCATCCACCATAACAGAGTGCAATGGCACATGTTTTTCTGCGCTCTGTATTGCCCTTTGGTTTTCGTGCACCCGCCCCTTCCCCTCCTCTTTGCGGTGTGATGCATCGGGCTATTTTGAAATATTTGCTCGCCGTATTCATTATAGATGGAAGATGGTGGCTGGTCGACATCGATTACTTTTCCGCCATCCGGCAATCGCCCTTACTCGAAGGTCTCACTGCAAAGGGCGTGGTAATGAACTGGACGTAAGGGCACAAATGAGCTGGTGAATATTAAGCGGGACGAAAACCCCAAGACTGCGGGTAAAATCGACTACACTAGTGTATTAGCCATTTTTACCCGCAGCCTCGGGGTTTTTGTGATGCTGCGTGATAATCCACCGCAAATCGATATTTCCTAGGCATGGCATCTCCGACGCCGTGTTCTCCAACATTAGGTCCTCAGTTTGCGGGAACAGGTTCACCCTTCAATAAGTTCTCACAAACCTTCGGATTCAAACACAGCGCATGGAGCCCTGGCTATATGCAAAACTATAACATGAATACTGCGATGAAGATTATTAAGCGTTCAATCAGCGATACGGAAGATCCGTACAAATGAGACACTCACATCTGCCGTTAAACAACTTTGAACAACGGATACAATATGGCTAAACTTACCATCTAAAAAAACCGCATGTAGTGGTCCGCTACGACAATTCACGCAAGTCGTCAGCTCCGGCGATCAGAGCCGACGCAAGGTTCGTCCGCAGCAATCACATTGACGAAAAATTATTCAGTTCTATAAATTACATAGGGCGTTTGATTTTAATTCTATTATATTTTTAAGGGGGTATGAGTCAATCGAGTGTAATCTTCAACATGTATTTAGCAGGCTCGGCGGAAATCAAATAAACGGATGATCGTCAGATTAAGGTAAGTAATTAACTTTTAAATTATTGGTTTTGCAAGTCATATTACAATCACAGTATTGAGGAATAATATTATTGAAGACCAGTTCAGTTTAAAAATTTTGCAAAAAGGTAAATGATTTTGATATATTAATCACTAAATGTTGGCGTTTTTCGCCCTATTTAAACATTGTGCACAAGAAGAGCGCCGGCTGCCCAAAATGACGCTTAGAAAAGTTACGTAGTCGTTTAAGTCATGTTGTCACCTGTGGCGCATTCAGCAAGGACACGATGGCGAGGGAGTGATTAGGCCTACAGTTCGTCCCGGCGATCTCACCCACGTCACGTTTTCATCGACAGCGTCGGACGCCTTGACCCCTGGTGACCTGCCTCCCTAATGATCTGGCATTCTTGCACCAGCTCTGGACAACTATCCATAACCTGGCCTCTGCCACTTGTAGAATCTTGGTATTGTCCGGCTCAGGTGGCGGAACCCGCAAAACCTCACTGCGACCGCTGGGTCCAACGTTTTCAAGCGCCGGCAGGCGCGTCCGCCCTGCTATCCGCCGGACTGCAAACGCCTGACATTGTGACTCTTCACACCATAGCCAAAAGGAAAGAGACCACCACCCCGACCTATGGTCCGGGGGCTTTGGTGCAAACGTTTGGTGCTTCATCGGGTGTCCGATCCGGTTCAAGCCAGGAAGATTCCCAACGTCCGACAGAGATGATTCTACTTCTCGCGAAAAGCATTCTATCGCGAGCTTCGGTTCAGGAAGCACATTGTGTAGTCGGGCCAGCTTTCCAAACTCTTTTGGACGAGGAGGCTGCGAGTCTAGAACTAGGGAAATTTAAGACTCGTGCGTCCAAGGGGGAAAACCCTAAGACTGTATCGGACGCCGCCCCTTCTCGCCGTCGCCTGTCAACGTAGGGGCGCCGGGGAACCAAACCACTGCCGTGAGTCTGCTGCCACCAGCTACGTCTGCGACGTCTACTACATCTCCACCTGCTTCTACCTCTGGCATGGAGCCGGAAACGCAAGAAATAGACATAGAAGTTCCCACACAATGGGAGACCGCCGGGTCGAAGAAGGGGACCAAGAGGGCGAGATGCAACGAACAGATCGCGCAGTGCGGGGGCGGTCGGCAAAGCTGCAGCTTCCAACTCTACAACTATCAAGAACGTCATCACGCTGCGACCCAAAATCAAGACGTCTCTTTCTCGAATTCCGTGAGAAACCCTTCGAGACGCCATTACTTCGATACTCGGCAACACTAAACGTGGAACTACTCTAAAGGCCTGGCAGAGAACAACACCCTCTGTTCGCACCGCTGACGAGCAAAACAAAGCACTCCGAATGCTCGGTGTGTAGGGAATCCGACGGCACGACGGCACAATCATCCCGGTGCAAGCCTTCAGAGCTATCGGCGACAATTAAATTCGTGGGGTGGTCGACGAGGTCACAGCTGGCGTGGGCAGCGACGCAGTGCTCGACGAGCTCTCGTCGAAGATGCAGAAAATAGTTGCGGCGAGGCCGATAGGCAGCCGCAGCCGTACGGCTCTTATAACGTTTGAAGCCGAGCGACTGCCGAGGTACGTTGTGTACACAAGCTGCATCGTCCAAGTCTACCCGCACAGACCCAAGGCCACCACGTGCTCCAACTGCCACCGAGTCGGCCAGAAGCCGGATACATTCTCCGGTGTGGCAGTCTGCTGTAGGTATAGCCGACAGCACGTAGAGTCGCTAGAAAATGAAGGCACTCCTATCCCGTGCCTGGAACTGACGCCTTTCTACCGGATGTGTGGGAAGACGGGCCACCTGGCCACAGACAGCAAAAGTCCGAAGGGGGCAGCCATCGTCAAGACGTTCAGGGAGGACGACAAGCATTGAAGAGCTGTGGTGGTTCCGGACCAGTCAAGCAATGCAAGTATAGGTGCGGCGCCCAGAAAGGGAGGCGCGTCGGCTACCGGTGGTTTTACAGCCCGCACATCATTCACCGACACGCTAGTTGGGTTGGAGGTACCAAGTGGTCGAGTTTACGAGTTCCGATTCCGGCAGCTTCCAATGGCAAAGCTCAAGGAGGCGGTACAGCCGCTGTCTTTCCAGCTCACTTTTCTTATGAAAGCCCTTCTGCCGTCATTGGGCTCCATGCTGGGGCCTTCGTCTAAGGGCAGAGGAGCTTATGCATGATTTTGTCTCACACCAGCTTCCTAGCCGGATGCTCTCGCTACTGTACCCATCACAAGTTTCAAGGCACACGCCTGCCATCTATCCCGTCCAGTAAAGCAACCTGCAGCAAGGTGCCGCCCGGCCAAGCCATGGTTTGCCAGCGGGACGACTGGACAGAACATCAAATTGATTTCTCGCACTGGTGTATGGAACAGTTGGAAATCGTCGCCGTCCGTGCCGAGTGGAAGAGACATCACTTTATCATCGCTTCGGTCTGCTACAGACCTGGTGCGAGCGCCAAGAATACGCGGTAGAACGAAGGAATATAGTATCTTCGCGCCCTCTACCCAGAGGATATGATCGTTGTCGGGGCAGACTTTCATCTTCGGCACACGGAGTCTGGCTACGACCTCGACACGTCTTGTGGCCAAGAGCTGTTGGACGTGACGTTGCGCTAGCGGCTCAGACACTTCAACTCTCCTGGTTCCAAAACTCGGCTCGGGTAGAATGCCAGACAATGTCCCACCAGCCCGAACCTCACAGGGGTTTTCAACTGCATCAGGCGCTGAGCCTGGCGGGTTGAACTCGACTCATGGGCAGCGATTATCTACCCATGCAAGTAAAGATCACCTTCTCTGTCGAGTCAGATACGATGAGTCGACGAAAAGCAGGGACCATCAACTGGGTCGAGTCCAGGTAGCACCTGGCTGAAACGCCCGACGCGCCAGTCGGGAAGGGGCTTCGTGAGGCTCTCAAGGTCATCACGACCGTTTCTGACGATCATGAAGATGCCCTTACTCCGGATCTGCACGTACTTAACCTGTGCGCGAAGAGGGTCCGGGCACTCCAGCGCTACAGGCGATGACGCAAGGCTACCTGGGCACTACGTTAGGTGACGTGCCACACTATCGCGGCTAGAAAGCATCCCAGCCACCCGACTGAAAATGCAGCACTGGCTGGACTACAGCGCTTCCCTTTCCGAGAAGACTTCCATTCGCAGGCTGTGGGCCACGAGCAGGTATATGCTTGGTCAGAAGAAAGAACGTGCTCCATTTGCCAAAGTTCCCTCTGGGAGTGACTGCCACCGTCGGGTCTCAGAGATTTAAAGGCGTGGACAAGGGGCTTGTGATCTGTCAGCACGAACATTTGGCGACCTTCTACAAAATGTCTGAAATGACGTAAAGCCAGGAACACACCGAGTATCACGTTTAAGCGACGCTTGTTCGGATTGCTGTCAGTATGCAACGAGCTAGGAAGTACGTTCACCGAACCGCCTCGGGGCTTTTGAGAAACTGTTGAATAAGTTCAACGCTTGTTTCATTAGTTGTTGTAAATTACGAATAGTGCAGGTAGTACCCCAAGTACAACTGTACCGAGAAAGGGGTATTTACGGTATAAAAGAAATGTGCAACATTTTCAGTGAAAGTTGCAGCATATTTCGCAATTCTTTTACTCAAATCCGCTTAACATGTTTTCGAAAATGCGGAATACGATCTTCGTTCGTTAAATTCCAAGGCTACGAACGCAAAATCGAAATCGTTATGCTTTTTGAACTTATACTTCAAGGGAAATTAAGGACTTCAGATTTTTCTAACTTGAAGCTTAAGAAAATAAAAGAAAACGTATTTTTAAGTTTTACTTGGGAAATCATTCAAAAATGTAGAAATTGAAATTAAAAAAAAAAAAACTTTAAATATTCATTTTTTTACTAATGTTTTTTAGTAAAGGAGGACGGAACTCCAGAGAACGGGAGTGGGTCCTTCTAAAAGCGACAGGTGCCAATAGACACGCAACAGGCACACGAGTTCGACTCAAAGATTCGTCATAGTGTACAGTGACACCTGCTCCCTGCAACCAGTTGTTTCTGACAGGAGCGTCAGGCTCGTCTCGTTTCGCGGCGACATCCCGGCCGTCCAACGCTTCCCGAACAGGTCGGAGCTCACGGCGAGAAGGCAGAGCATTTCGACCCGCGGCTATGACGGCCATCGGGGTAGGGTGACCAACGGAATTCCCGCAAGCTATAGCCGGGATGCCGGCAAGCTCGTGTAATGCCGATCATTTAACCCTCCAGCATGGTGGGGGCCGAGACAAGCACAAAGACGAAACTCCAATAACAGTTTTTTTTTGTTTTAGTGTAGGGCGTCGTGTTTGTACGTTTGCAATCTTGGCCCCCGCAAACCAAGCTCAAATAGAATTGGCTCTGCATTTGAGTTACGTTGTCTTCTGAGCGGACAAAATGACAGGCAAAGAGGATGATCAGAAATAAGAAACTTTGAAGCCTTTAAAATAAGCGTCTTTGTCGGCAGCATCAGCCGAACGCACTTTGGTATATCCAGAGCTTCATCAGAACGACCGTGACCAAAAAGGACTAAAAAAGGTGACTGCAAAACTCGAAATGTTTCTTGCCTCAGGGAATGTATACCTAGGGTTCCGTGTTTTCGGTGCCTAACGATAAATTATTATATTAACTTCGAGCGCGTTTCGGGAAGACCACAAAACACCAAGAATAAAGCGTAAAGAAAAATAATCTTTAACAGCTAATATACTTCATATTAACCGAGAACAAACCTATGCTAAAGTATCCTTGAGGCTGCTTTTTTACAGCTGTCGCTGTTAGTGACTTTCCCGGCAAAACATGCTTCTGCGCAAACGCAGAACCCCTTTCTACAGCAAGCGTACTGCTCTCCCTCTCGCCGTCGAGTCTCACACATGGCAAGGCTCTCTCTCGCTGCCCTCCTCCCCCTGTAAGGATGCGCTATTCCCTAAAAGGTAAAAAGCCACATGATCGCACGGAGAGCGCTATTCGCCTCTTCATCGTTCGAGCTACATCTACATACCCTCCATCGACGCCCTCCCTCCTTTCCCCTGCAGCCGCTGATGCAAACTGCTCACGTGGTCGCGCTCTGCGGACACGCTCCCTTGCCTCCCCACTGACGCCCCCCCCCAGGTTCTGTTCTCGTGTCTCTTCGCGCTTCTACAGAACTGTTCGCGTACGTACGTTCACTTCTTCCGCCGCAGGCGCGCACATGGGCCTCCGGTGGAAGTTTTAAAAAAGCGTTTCAGCAAAAACAAAACAAAGAAACAACAACAAAACAAAAACAAGGAAAGCACATCACTGTGGTCTCCTCTAACACATGCAACATATTGCACAGACGTTCCACCAAAGCACAGAACTCCTCCCATACGTCTTTTACATATATTCCACTGGAAGCAAAGAACCCATTACAAATACTGTACAACACACTGACTGAAGGCAAATCTTTTTCGACGTGCCTTTCCACAACGTGGCAGCTACCACTGTCAATAGCAGGACATTTTGAGTGGTTGTTTGTATTTTCTTTCGAGAGCCACACCCTTTATCTGGTTCACTTCTCTTATCGGTATCGGGACAATTTCTAAGTGGTGGGGACTCGCGCATATTCTCTGGAGGTTAGGGAATGCTAGGCACCCTCTTCTAATTTCTTACACATAAACCCCTATAAAGGCCAATGTTTTTCGTCTGACATCGAAAATTGCATTGAAAAAAAAGTGAAAGCCGTTTACAACTCCCTCTAACACCGAATGGGAACGCAGCTCTTGAGGAGGAGGAGGGAAGGGTGCTGAGGGTAGGGTATATCCCTCCTCCTCCTTCCCTCAATCTTCAAACTGCTCCGGGAGTGGGGTCACGTGACCTCGGGGGGGGGGGGGGGGGGGAGGGGTGGTCACGTGACCTGGGGGGTTTCGTGACCTGGGGTTGACGTGACCTCCGGGGTCACGTGACCTCGGGGGGGTGGGGGGGCTCGCACGGTGCATTATGGGACATTTCCCATAATGCACCACGTGGTTACGCCGACGGCGACGCCGCTCAAGCCGGAAACGGGCGCCTAAGAGTTGCGCTCTAAAACAAAATATGTGGAAAAATGTAAATCGAAGAAGGCACCCCTAAGTTTGAAAGAAATAAACCCCAAAATCACGGTACCTTACAAGTGATACCATACGTAATGTATCATTCAATCATTAATGTTCAACAATATGTACTATTCCTGTGATAGCTTTTATTGCACGTGTTAATACTGACCTATTGCCGCTGAATATTTATTTACATCACCCCCGCGCCCAATAAAAAGAAATTACCCTGTTTTGCCCTTCTTATTTTACTCATCTCTCCTCATATTTCAACCGCGGAAAGCTAAATATAATTTTAAAGCCCATAAACATGGGCTCAAAGGTTCGGGCAGGAATTCCAGCGGTGGTACGTGGGCCCGAACATCCACTTGTCCGGATGGCCGTCGTGTAGATCTTGGAAGCCACTCGTGCTCCATTGGAAGGGCGGCAGCACGGAACTGTCGGGATGGAAGGTCGGCCCGTTTATGGCAATGAACTCAAGGCTCTTAAACATGGCGTAGTTGGTGAGCTGAAATAAAAGAAAAAATAACGTTACCAGTGCGCTTGTTTCGCGTGCCTGGAGTAACTGACAACTTAAGAAGTGCGAAGTGGGGCGTATTGAGCACACGCTTCTTGCTTCGTACCGCGATGTTCGTATCGGATAATCAATCAATCAATTGATCAATCAATCAATGAATCGGTACATGTTTTTTTTTGCTCCGAAGAGCTGGCAGATCTTAATGCCGCAATGACATTGCATGCGTAGTGGTGACAAGATGCTAAAGACCCGCCACGCCCTGCGTAAATTAAAGAAACATTAACAACCCCCCCCCATTTTTTGTTTGTACTTTTTTGCCAGGCGATTAAAAATTGTCAGGAGGCTACCAAATCAATATTTCGCTAGAGTCACGTATATTTTTCATAAAGCAAAAATCTCAACTCCTCAAAACCGAAGCCTAAACACGAGCACGGAAGCTCAAGGCCGTAAGTCACGTGGCTACACCTGTCCGCGTTTTTTTTTTCCTCCGCTGCTCCGGCGTTTGAAGCAGACGACGACGAAGTCGCGCGCACCGTTTGTCGTGCGATTGTTTCCCACTTATATCCCTTCCGCTCGATGTTTTGTGCTTGAAGATCGACTGGCCGGTACCACGAATGCCAGTTCTGAATAGCGGCACCACTTCCGTCGCAACGTTGGTACGTGGTGCGCCGCCATCACGTCGTCCAGCCCGTGGTACCTCGTCATATTGAAAATAGCGTGTTGATATACTTCTTGCGATTGTTGCAACACCTTTCGTTTTTTCAATCAACGTAATTGCAGTTTTTTGGAGGCCACGAAAATTATGTTCATATGTGTTTTTTTTTCTATTTTTGAATTTGAATGTGCACCTTAGATGACGCACGAGTTAAAATATATTCGATACACGTAGCTTGAACACCACGTGACCATGCAAGAAAGATTCAGCGCGACTGAAAAGGGCTAATTCTCGACTGACTGTTTTCGGGCGTAAAAAATGCGAATTTCGACTCGCCAATAATCTTCTGGGTAGTTGGGCTCCTATAGGTCATATTCAAATAAAAATCTCGATGAGCATAAATACCCTGTCAGTGTCCCACCTAAGCTGTCGGTGTCATTCTCTGAGAAGGCCTCTGAGCTCGCGTTTCGGATGTACGCGGAAACAGCGAATTGCGACAATGAAGAGGAGTATTCCTTCGAATGAGGAAGGTTGAAATATAGTTAAACAAAACAAGATTCAATGTGCGCAGGGACTATGAGCGGGACGTTCCATCCTGTTTTGGCGCATATCGGATTTTTTCAGACCTCATTCATTTACGAGTTCGTCATCTATTGAGATCTTTTAATTGCTAGCTGTGGTTGAATATCTTCACAGTCAGCAGGAAAACATGAAACAGACACGCCTTATATTCTGCGACATAAACCCTTTAGTGAACTCTACTTTTCTTCGGACCATATTAACATTTTCGATGGCACTACTGCGGATTGCTTTAATGAAAACAATGCAGAAGTTATATAGTTACCGAAATATTAAGGAGCGAAAGTCGAATATTTTATGTTCATGTTCACTGCTTTGTTGTTATTGCCTAATGTCGCAATCTCTTTGGCTGCAAAGCACTAATTAGTTCCTCGGAAGTTACCACGTACGCCCTGTATTTCTTAAAATATCAGTGATTATACTCCTTTAGATTGCTTGAACACACGTCGTGTCACATTTTAGGCATTTGAATATCCGTTACAATTCTCGTCCATTAATATTCCGGTGTTCCCAGAAAAAAAAAATTACGACGTCTGTGAGAAGACTTCTTATTTAGAAATAGTGCTAATCTCACATGGAGACCATAGCAGGTAAGATACAAACAAACATAATTCACAAGTTCAATTATACGGGCACACACATCCTCAACCACTCAGTAGCAAAACACAATAAATTATACTAAACACGCGACAAACAAATAAAGAGATCCTAATTCCACTGTCTCTACAAGAAGCCCGTTCATTGCTCCACAGTACGCGGAAAATACGAAAATTTGAAACAATTATTTCGAGGCATGTAAAGAACTATGAATAAACTGCGTTTTTTCTTGTATAATAGCTTTGTAAAAAATTTATGTAGTCATGCATATTAAGTTTAAAATGTCCATCAATTATCTGATATACAAATTTTAATCTGCACACCCAATTTCTTTCTGTCACTGACTGGAGGCCATCTCTTTGGACAAGACTGTGTACTGATGTCCTCCCATATGTGTTAAATATAAACCTAGCAGTTTTGTTTTGAATTCTGTCTAGTTTCGCCAAGTTTAACCTTGTAAATGGGTCCCAGATGACTTTACCCTTTTCTAATATAGGCCGAGTAAGAGTTTTATAAGCTAGTAATTTCGCTTCAAAGGTGGAATATTTCAGAGTTCTTTTAAGAAAGAAGAGTTTACGAAGAGAATTCGAAGTAACGTAATGAATATGCTTATTCCAGCTGAGGTGGTTGGTAATCCCCATTCCCAGATATTTGTATTCTGAAAGCGCTACTAGGTTTTGACTTCCCATGTTATATTTAAACTGAAGATGCTTCTTTAAAAGACATAAAAACATAAAATACATAAAAACACATTTTTCATAATTTGTGCGCATCTGCCAAGAGCTACACAATTTAATTATCAGACCTAGATCTTCATTTAACTTATGCTGATCACTAGAACCATTCACCTCGTAATAAACTACACAATCGTTAGCATACAGCCTCAATTTTACAAAAATATTGTTCACAATTTTTATTAATCGATAAGAAAAACAAAGGAGGCCCTAGAACTGTTTCTTGAAGAACTCTCGAGTTAAAAGTCACCCTATCCGAAACAGTCTTGAAAAATCTACGTATTCTTGTCTATTAGAAAGGTACGCCACAATCCAATATACTAGTTGATCATTTTTTAAAGATTTTGTGTAATTTGGTTGCTAGCTTGCTAAGCGGGACCTTCTCAAAGGCCTTTGCAAAATCTAAAAAAATAACGTTAATCTGACTGCCTTTATTTATGGATGACGCAATATCATCCGTCATTTCCACTGTGTGGCTGTGGAATGACCACGCCTGAAACCATTCTGCATTTGGGTTAGAACTGTATTATTTTCAAGAAACTAAAAAAATAGGGGTGTGCATAATATGTTAGGGTTGCTTGCAGGATGTACTAGTAAGCGAAATTGGTCTATATTTGGCGACGAGATGCTTATTTCCAGTTCAACGTAAAGGTATAATTGCAGACGTTTTCCAGTCCTTAGCGAGAGAGCCTTCACATAATTGTTTTTATAAATAAAAAATAAAAACACTGATACCCATTCAGCGTAGCGCCTTGGTTCAGTAACATATTCAAAATCCCACTCTCAATCAAAACTAGATCTGAAATACTAGGCAGGCTTTCATTCATTATGCAGCTTGGCACTTTACCATTATAATCTGCAAAGACAGATATGAAATTATTATTAAACGCATTTTCAATTTCAGTATTATCACTGATAACGAGTCCTTCAGAATTAAACGTATTAGTGATAGGAGAGGACTGATTAATGTGTCTTCAAAACTTTTCCAGAGAAGTTATAATAAATTGACTAGGTGTAACATTGTAATACTTGTACTTGTCTGAATATATTTGAGTTTTTAATTTATCCGACAGCCTCAATATTTTGCTCTTTATCGCAGAGAAACCATTCTTTCGATACGATTTCCTTGCTCGATTAAGTTGACGCTTCAAGTGTATCGAGTCACGTGGTATCCAAGGATTTTGGAGGTTAGTCTTCTTAGTTTTGCTAGGAACAAAGCGCGATACACAGTTCTAAACAAGGTTTTTAAAGTAATACCACACTGAATTGGTCTTACAACCATCAGAGAAAGAAAATTTATAAAATTTATTAAACTCAAGATCCAACAAGTCATTAATAGACACGTCATCCGCTTGATGAAAATCCAACACACTAGACTCCTTCACTTTTGTTAGCATATTTAGGTTAGATAATGAAAAAAAAACACGGCTCTATGGCAACTTCATACTCGTGATTATTTCCAACTTCGCCATTCACAAACACAAGATCTAGGATTGACTAGGAGTCACCTTGTACTCTAGTAAACTCATTTACGACTTGATAAAAATCAAAGGTAAAAACAATGTCCACAAGTTCATGGTTGTGCACACTATGTACAGCACCAGCCAAAAAATGAAGCCGATCAATCTTGGGCAAGTTAAAATCTCCGCACAAAATGAATTTTGTGTTCAACTGTACATGCTTCGTTAAGTAATCTTTAATGTTTTCAGTACCGAGAGTGGTGAACTTGGAGCTCTATACATCGCACCAAAAATATAAAAATATTTATGAAAATATGCTTCACGAAGAATTGCCTCCCCATCAAGTATATTATCCGTTCTCAAAAGCTTAATATCTTTGTCATAGAGGACTGCAGCACCCCCTCCTCTTGAATCCGTCCTGACGAAAAACGTTATACTTCGGCGGGATAAATTCACTGTGAAAATATTGTGATTCAACCACGTTTCAGTTAAAACTACAATGTTTCGACAATAGAATGAAATTAGATGCTCAAGGTCTAGCACCTCATTAACTACACTCCGACATTTGGCATTTAGAATTTCGAGAGCCTTCGGCCTAGGCTCACGATGTCAAACGTTCATTGCATTCTGTTGCTCAACCATTCATTCTAACAGTTGACACATTCCCATCTATACACCTTTCTGTTTACTACTGCCTTATCGTTGATCAGATTCGCTTTTTCTTTATTTGCTCTGTTTACAGCAGTACTGCCCCAAGGATGCTTACGAATTCCACGAACCGTAAGCAAAAAGTCTTCAGTCAGAAATATTTTCGAATACTTTAGTTTGCGGCAGCTTTTCAATATCGATAACTTTTCTCGATAATCAATAAGCTTCAAGATGACAGGCCGGGTCTTATCGGCAACCTTTCTGTCTACTCTGTGTCAACCTTCAATCCCCGCTATCGAAATTCCAAGCCTATCTCAAAACAGACCAATATTCAGTTTGTCATGCAGGCTATCTTCAGATTCACCTCGCAGTTCTTCTAAGTCATGAACAATGAGGTTGTTTCTGCGGCCTCGGTTTTTTTAGGTGATCAATTTTACCTTGCAAAAAGGAAACATGCTTTTCCAAGTGAGAAGCATGTTCCTCGCACCTGTCCATCCTCTCTTTCAACTCTTTAAATGTTCCCACAGTTGATTCGAATGTTTCTAGACGACTTTAAAACGACGACATTTTCTGTTCCATGCTTGTCTGAGCAAATTTAACCTCTTGTTATCTTTATGCAATTTCTTTTTGACTTGTAATAACCTTTAAAACAAGTTCTCTATCAGATCGGCCAGGGTTTGATTCAACATCACCACAAAGTTCTAATAGGTTTACAAAATCATTCACACATTCCATCAACAACTGTTTACGTCTCTGCGGGCAAGGCGGCAGCACAATAAACAAATAATTGCTACGAGAATTCTTAGCAGGGTACGCAGGACCAACCTGTATAGTGGTTATCATAAATGGGGCATGATCTAATATGTGTGTTTTTGTTTGTCTAATTTGCTTGGTCAATCTTTTGAAAATAACAATTTAGAGAACTAGACATGCATTTTTCACATAATCTCGTAACAACTATGGTACTACCCTCATAACGCGTCTGTGGCAACGTCCCGATATTAATTTTCACTAAAAATACGCTCGCTTATTTATTTTGACCTTTAAAATTCAAACAACCGCGCGCTATCGAAACTGTACTCCTTGGTAAAAGAAATTCTTTCGCAGCGAACAAAATTTTAATGCATGTTTTAATAAAATTGCTATTGTAATCGTTTCTTTATGCTCCAACAATGTTAGAGTTAGATGTTTCTAACAAACGCCCGTACAAGGTGCAGGGATAGGTGCGCAATAAAATTGCAGGAAACTAAGACGAAATAAAAGTAGAAACGAACCGTTCGTAGGAGTATCAACCCTCCGAACGAAAGTGTAAGTGGCGACGTCTATTGCAGAGCATCTGCAGCATACAAAACAAAATAATAACACCAAACAAAACCACCCAGTGAGAGATGACGAGGTTAAACCTAATGCAAATTCGGTTAAAGAAGATAACAAAATTTTGAAGAGCTAGACTAAAACGGGACCAAGAAACGCGCTTTAAATAAACAGAACTGCCGAAAAATAGTTCTAGGGGGCTTGATATGACACAGATGCGGACGTGTAAGCGTTACTAAAAAAATAAGGATTTACATTACAATTACCCAAGGCTAAATAGTAACTAATTACTGCTAAAATTACTCTTCCATAAGAGTAAGTGCCCATTACTTCAAAAAGTAATTCGCTACTTTGGCAGCTTTACATCTGATTTACATACCAGGGTAAACAAACGATTACGGGCACGTTTACTCGACCAAACGCGATGAAATGCTGTAGCTTTACAGGAACTTCGTTAGTGAAAACAATATGGTAAGGAAATGGTATGGTGATAAAAATGGTCGTAATTTGCCGTGCACACATAGAAGGCGACGTAAAGGACAGCGTCTAAGAAGACGTTAAAGTCGACCTCTCGGACGACCTGTAAAATAACTTCTAAGACTACCGCACATGCGACGTCTGGGACGACCTCTAGGACGACCTCAAGGACGATTTCTAGGACGGTGTCGACGACGACGTCAATGACGTCAGGTCACGTGATCTTCATCTACTGACGTTCACGAGCTTACGCGACCGGCGCTTACGTGACGTTGATTACGCGAACTTGTGCTCAGCCGCGGGCGTTACAACTATTAGAGGACATGACCTTGAGTGTCATTGGCCCTATAAAGCTAACGTTTTAAAATGCAATGTCAATATGCAGTTCAAAACATGTGTAGCTCAGGTCGGCCGTACGCCGTACAACACAGCTCAGTGTTCTTTAGCAAAATGTCAGGTGAGGCAACGGTAGCCCAGGGTCCCTCCACTGCGACAGCCAACGAGAGTCAAGTAGAAAATGTATTATTTAGCATTGTTAGTAAAGCATTAAAACAGCTGACGTCGGGTATCTTTCTTTCTGATTAGGTGGTTTAAAGAAACCATAAAACACCGCAAAATGTTCATGGGCAAAATACGCATTGTACCGACCACCTGCCGTAATATTGTAGAAAAACAACAACACAAAACAGTACAATTTTTATGTACGTCATAAAAAGCTGATGCAGGAAACGGTTATGGAGATGTGGGAAACTGTAGCTTCCAGAAGAATGGGTGAAAAACCACCCAAAATCAATAAACATTAGTATTTCAAAAAGACAAAAATAACAGGCGCGCAGAGGTCCTCTATACAAAGTCTGGTGCACCTCGACAGTTATCTTTTTTAGAAGTAAACATTTTGACCTTGGGAGTTTGCCTTGTATTGTTTGCACCGAGAGTCCGGTACTTTATATCAGTGCGCTCCTTCCTCTCTTGTGGGCGAGCAAGCTGCAACTTGCAATATACGAGGCACAAAAAAGGTTAACTGCGGTATTAGGCAACGCGAAGAGAGGGTTTGAGCGTGTGGAGACTGCCAAGTCCCGCAGTTTGTAAGTGAAGGTGGCAATGTGAATTCTGCAGAGATCAACTTATATATATATATATATATTACTTTAGAAACGGTTTTTGTTTGGTGTTCAAAATTACCGCTTTTTTCCTCCAAGAAGGAAAACGAAAATGTAACGGATTAGAATAATTCCCTTACCTATATATGTAAAAAAATTACTTTACGTTATTTTATAAAATATATATTTTCCCATACAAAATTTTTGATAAACGTAACGGATACAGGTAATTTTGTTACTTGTGACGGATTACGCACAAGTCTGCATACATGTAACAAAATAAACATTTTCCGAATCTTAACACAAATGTAGCACAATATTATCGTCGCGAGAAGCATTTTGAGCTAAAAGCAATCCTAAAACATGCTCCTGGTTTGAGATTCCGACACCAAAAGAAAAGCATGCTTCAGAATGTTTCCTAAATCAAAATGACTCTCGCGACGGCATAATTGCACAATATTTCTTTTTTCTTGGGGGGGGGGGGGGGGGGTAGATTGTTTGTGACATGACACTTCGTGCTTTTAAAGGTTCAGTTAACCTTCAAAATGCTACAATTGGCATGACCTATGTAGAACCATGATCCACGAAGCATATATTTCGTGATGGCACTCACCTTCATATCTATAGCTCCGACTCCTCTGCGAAACATCCTTGGCACGTCGTAGCTGCCTTTGGGGTCCAAGAGGTCGTAACGGGAGGCAATGGCGTAGACGGGATTGTACGGTGGCGTGCAGTTGCATCTCGACGCCGGATCGTGCGTGTAGTTATTGTACCTTGAGAACAAAAACGCGAATGGGGGATGTGGGCAACGTCCTAGTGCAACCAAAGTTGTTATTTCGAAGCATTACAAGGAGGGAATAATATGGACATGTAAAGTGCTTACCAAAGTTTTACGGAAGACGCGAGCTATGCATGTGCTATTTCATAAGTGCGCTGTCATGGCGGCTCCCGAGGAGCTCCCCCATGACGTCGCGTTTAATGAAAGAGCCCGAGCAAGGGAAGCGGCTCGCTCAAGGTCAAAATCACTGCTGGACCAGCGAAACGCATCAATTTTGCTTTCCGGACAATCTACGCTTTTTGACACACCTTCGCAATGCAATGCATACGCGACTGCCCAATATGCGTTATTACTGGTCTATCTTCGATTTCTACCTTGAGCGAGCAGCCTTCCCTTTTCGGGCTGTTCCACTGAGCGCAACGGCATAAAGACGTTTTACGGATGCCGCCAGGATAGCGCTCCCGTGATATGCTACGCAGTTCGCGTGTTCCGTATAGGTTTGGCGCGGATTGTACACCGTTGAAAAGAATCGCCTGACCTATGAAAGACCAAATGCAAAATTCGAAACTTCTCGCTCAATATAAAGTTTTTTATGTTTTGCTTAGTCAGCGGCAATGATCTCCAAACGATAAGTAAAACATTACTCGAGCACAAAGTGAAGCAGGAATGTTTTGCGATCGCTGAAGATAGAACCGCACAATTCGAGGCTACAGAAGGGGACAAAATAAAGGCTGGGCTGCGTGGGTCGAATATCCGGCCAAGAAGCGTCGAACTACAGTGGGTGGCACGTTTGTTTCGTGCACAAACAAATGGTAACTAGTCTCACGCTGCACGCAGAGCGAACATCGCCGGGCGAAATGTGTTGCTTTTTCGCAGCATATTTCATCCATAAAGTACACATCGCGACACTGTTAGCGCGAACACGGCATCGGCGCATTTTCGCATTTTACTTCTAAATAGTATTAGCGAGCACGAAATTTTATCGCTTAAATTATAGATCTAAATGAGCTCTTTCCGTAGCAATAATAGCTTGAATGACATCCCTTGGTTTCAAAGAGAAAAACTGAAAAAACCGGCGATCGCTTGTTCGCGCTAACAGTGTCGCGCTCTGTACGTACATCCTTGAAACGTTTAGGTTGAGGCTACTCGCTGAACACTACTGAAGAGAAGGATTCTCCACAGTTTATCGAACAGGTATCTACTACCCCGAAGTATAATATTAATATGTTTGCTTTTAATTTCAAGATATTTAATAAAGAGAGAAATCCTACAAAGGTACCTATTGGCCTGTTCAGGTGAGTCATAGGGGGAGGGGACATATTATTGAAGGGTAATTGTTCGAATACGTTGGATAATTGGCTACATCTTCTTAAGTTCCTTTTTAATCATATGAAAAAAAAAAACTGTTCCAATTAAAGACTTGGCGGAGCAAGCTAGAAAAGCAGTAAATTAGTCGGTTTTAGGAGGTGCGCTAAAGTTATCCCTCGTGCAATAGGAAGAAGTATAGTTGTTCGAAAACGCGGATGTTAAGAACACTCTCAGCGTCTTCGTACATCTAGCCTTGCACCTTTTGCAAGAGTGGAAATGCTAGCGTACCCCACGCTAGCCACGTGCTTTGAGTCCATCTAGAACCAACTGTTTAGAGACTTTCGAGGACGCCTCAGCAGTTTTCTAATAATATTCATGTTTTTAACTAGTTAAAAAGTTACCCTACATTTGTGCTTAATTACTAGACTAAACCAGGATGATTATCCCCCTAAATTATGTCCTTCCGGTCGTATAACTCACCTGCATACAGCGAATTATGGGTATCTTTTATGGATGTGTGCTAATCAGTCATGTTCGAATTAAAATCAGACACTTTTTACACCAAGGCGTCCTCCACCACAGAAGATGGCATGGTAGCTGAAACGGTATAACGTTGACAGGATTGCAGCAAGTTATCCTACTTGATCGGTACACAAAATGCACGCAGGAAGATGAGAAATACTCAGAATCATAAATGACTTGCTCTATTTTTTAAAGAGGAGACAAGCAAACGATATCGGAACGGCCTGTCGTCCAACATGGTGCCTTTCGCTAGTGAGCACGTGCTGGACGTCACGGTCAAAATATGTTTTTCTTTACCTTTCGGCAAATACACACCAAACCTGAATTGTACCTCGAACCTTGTGTGCGGTTGCCTGCTGGAGTGCTGTCATTATTGCTCGCTTCAACTCGATATTGAAAAACCAAACGTTCAGATTTTATAATGTTAAGAACTGTAACATTGCACGAAACGGCTGTTAAGAATAAAATGAAACTATATCCAGTGACGACACTTTACATAAATAGAAAGGCTAGAATATTCTTCGCAGTTTAATCCTTGTTTTCGTGGAGGTTTCTGGTGAGAAGTGATATAAGAGAACGTTTAGGAGGAAACATGATTGATGCACTAGTTTTATTTTTTCAAAGTATAAATATACGACACAATTCCCCAGCTTCAACGGTTTGATAGGTCTAATCACGGCTTTAACAGCATGTCGAAGTGCCCCGAGTAGATGAAATTGATTTTACAGTTTCCTATAGCAACCGGACTTCTACGTCAAAATTCTAGCGGGCTAGTTGGTTATCCATACTAAATTACAAATAGCGCTAAGACC
>JABSTQ010007623.1:0-37438 GCA_013358835.2 Ixodes persulcatus
TTTCGGCCGAAATTGGATTCAGAAGGTTGGGGTTGATGGCGTTCAGCCACTCGGCTTCCGATATGCCTGGTGTAGTGTTGGCCAACTGAGCTATGTTAAGATACTTCGTTCCAAGGGGTTGGCTGTTTATAAGCCAGGATATGAACCTGCTCTGGACGTCTTGAACCTCTTTGGCGAAAGCTACACCATTGACAAAACTAGAGGCTCTGATACTCAGGTTGGAAAATTCCTGCAGACACAATATTTAATAAAAAGGGTTATACATCAAAGCGAACTTGATTGAATGACGCAAACAAAGACTACACAGCAAAACAAGGTAGAACATGACCTTCAAGGACATGTTTGAATATCTAAATAAAAGGAAAAAGGAACGTTAAACTAGAAAGCAGGTGGACGGTTTATGTTGAACATAATAAAGGCGCCGGTCCGTTTGTGCTGCCCCGCCTTATCGTCAGCCTGTACCTTTGTATTGCGTAGTATATGCTAAAACACGTTTTCTGTTAAGATCAAGCACACTTCAAGCCTTGATACGGCCAAAACCCTGTCCTAAACCGTACAGTTAAGAATATGAGTGACACACAAACGCGTGTTCTCCGCATAGAAAAACATAATCCCGTCAATGTATTCACACGAGGAAAAAACCCGCGCAGGGATGTACGTGACGTCGACAGCAGGTGCAATATCTTTCTCAGCTTCGTCGTTCAGTACGGCGAGGTGGCGGCGGAGAAATGCCAGCGTTTGCGGTCCAATACAGTGGCGTAGCCGGGGGGGGGGGGGGGGGGGGGTTCATGGGGCTTCAGCCCCCCCCCCCCCCCAAAAAAAAAAAAAACCCCAGCCGACCCTATAGACCTTTTCATCGCAGTAGTTACCCAACCGGCGGAAAGAGGGCGCTGACGCACTCGGCGCCATTGGGTGGCTTCAATTTGGTTGGTTTCGGTTTCAGCGCGCTCTCGGCTGTGTTGGTGTGTTATTTCATTCTCGCCTAATTTCGTCATACAAATGAGCCCGTTTTAGCGCACAACTAATAAAACTGTGGTACTGAGCCAATTCGGTTTCGAGTCATATTCGCGGACTTTTTTACGAACGCTTTACGATGCATCTGGTCATGTTCGTCGCTAATTTCGGTCAGGTTCGGCGGCGTAAAGACTACGATGCACAAAGAGGATTCCATCGTTTACGGTCTGACCCACTAACCGTAGTCTTCAAAAAAAAAAAATGAATGAAGAGACTAATGAGTAGATATAGAGTGAAAATGCAGGTCCACAACCTGATTAAAAACCTCCTAAATCGCGAAAAACACAAGAAGTCGCAAGTTCACTGACTGATTTTCGCGGACACCACCTTTCTGTGAACTTTAGAAACTCGAAATGTCTCCTACAATACGCAGATATTCTAAGAAATAAGTGATATTGTCTCGGGTTGTTTTCTTTAAAAAAATTAAGTACTCGAGATATATTTCGATGGTCCACGTCCTAGGTCGGGTGGGAAATGGACCTTTTCCGAGAAGCGTTCTGCGCACGCGCGAGCGCCCGATGCCAAGCGCCGGAAGTCGGTACGAGAAATCGAGGAAATTCGGAAGGACGCTGTGAATCAACGAGTAGAACGCGTAATTTCAGCATACATATAATTGCGTTACACAAAAAAAGAAAGTGGATGGAAAGCAAAATACGACGTCTGGATGGACGCCACGGATGCCCCTCTTTAAGGTCGCGTTGGGCACGCGCTGCTGCTCAGAAGCGAAGAAACTGGTAGCGTAGCTCCCATTATCGATTGGTAGCGCATGTATTTCACTTCCTCGATTTTTAGTTTGTGCAGCCACCGCCTGGTGCCGTCGGTATGTGGAAAAGGTCCATTCCTTTAGCTATTGACCTTGCTAAAGTACTTATTAGCAGCATTTAACAACGTTGGCGTTAGAAAATGAACTATTTGTTTTACTGACATTTGATTACGATGTGCTTGGCACATGAGATAAGTGAGGCCCATCAATTGAAATCTGAAATTTTTCTTTGTACAAACTTTGGCAAATAAAATTAAGGGTACGAGAGAAGTGATCTCTCGTACGTATGGTTGAAGTCGAATGCTAGGCACGACTTCATAAACCTTCATGACAGATCTCCATGCAAACGGATGCGATTTAAAATCAACAACCCTGAACTTGGGTGATTTCCATGTAAATGGCTTCTTTTCGGCACCCCTAGCCCTAGGCACTCTCAAGCTTCCTGTGACAGATTATTTCACAGGTGTCTTTGTGTTTAAGATAAACAAAATTCATTAATTAAATTGTGTATAAAAAATGTTAACACCCTTTAATGACTGCAGATATGTGTTCGAGCATAGTGTACAGTTTCTCTAAATTCATAAATAAACAAATCAAGCAAACGTTTCTATTGCAAAAACGATTTAAGACCGTCTAACAGATTTAGGTGTAATGTCGTGCACAAACAAATCGCCCGATGTGGACGTTACCATTATCCCGAGCATCAGATAAAATGTGAGTTAAACGTTCGTCACCTGTATATATTATATGTCCTATATAATCAAAAACAATTATTTTGAATTTGTTATGAAGGCAAGGCGGGAGGCTTTCAGGAAAGCACACATAGCTTCATATGCTGCGTAGAAGTTTGGTCCCATTCCTTAAGATTCTAAATGCGCGATTTTACATATACATTGCACTATACTTATTTCGAATATTCCGCCACTATCACTGTGTAAATTTAAGTTGTCATAAATAATTGGGCTCAATATGCGCCAGCTCTCACGCTGATTTCTGTATCTCCTCCCTCTTCACGCGTATCCGGTACGCCGACGGTGAAGATAGTCAAAATAGGTTACAAAATTAACTGCATATGTAGTCGTGCACATAATGATGGCATGCAATTAAGTTGTAAATGTAAACATCGGGCGGCAATTTACAATAAGGCGAGAAACGCGGTGAAACGCGACGAAAAACGCGAATGCCGCGCCAAATACCGCGCCTTCGCCAAGGCGCGGAGGGGAGAGTGAGCGACGAGTTGAAGCCACCTTATGGCGGCCGCGTCACGTGATTCCAAGATGGCAGCGCCCATGCCACGGAGGCCGAAAAGGTCTATAGTATACACATGCATTTTGACTACACCCCCCCCCCCCCCTTTCAAGTCATGATCACAGCCACCTCAACCAATACCACCTAGAAGACAAGGCCTGCGCATGACGTTTCGTTAGTAGATCCCCGACCCGCCCCAAGCGGCAAACAACCCGAAACTTGACGAGGGTCACGAGAGTAGGGGCCCCGCGGAGCGAAAAGTGATCCCAGCGTCCCTGGCGAGTTCGGAGCCTCCGCTAGCTCCGCTACGCATTGGTTTTGCCCATTTCCGTGCGAGGTGACCAATAAAAAAAAGAAATTGTCACGGGTATTCGTTGCTTTGAATGTTAAAAAATAGGTGCCTCCTCATAAGTGAAGGACATTTTCTTCGCGTGGAAAAGATGTTAGAGTTTTCAGGTTGCAATTTTAGGACTCTCCTAAAGAAAACACTCTGTTACAACTTATGTAAGCGAGACAAAACACGAATATACCTTCACACTGTCTTTTGAAAAAGGGGCAATGTACAAACATTTTAGAACGTAGCTACGTTTCAACTTTACTGTTCTTATCAATCAATTTGTTTAGTTGTTGCAGTTCCCATTTCTCATGAACGTCTTGCTTATTACTGTTTTGTCGAATGAACAAATAGGATGAAGAAGCGAAAGGCAATTTCGAACCACGTACGTTATTGCGATGCCAGTATGCTCTGGAAGAATTCGATTGTGCACATGCAAATTACTGAAACTGAAACAAATAAAAGCGGAGACAAGCAAAGCAGACTTTTTGCACGTCCAACAGAAAAAAAAACAACAAAACAAGGAGAGCGCCCGGACGACTAACGTCTTCGTCGCCTTCTACCATAAAAGCCGGCACCCTTTAGACCGTCAGCAACTCTTTCCATTTTTCCAAGTCTACTTTCCAAATACTTATTTTTATTTTTGAGGGGCCGCTACGACGTCGCGTTCTTTCTTCCTCCTGCTTTTATGTTATTGTTTTTTATGTTTATTTTTACTTTTTGTTTACTTGACGTTCGAACCATCGCGTATTTTGTTTTGCCTTGTTTGGATTAGTTTTTGCTCTGTTTCCTTCAGTTCGGCGTTTACTACCGCCGGTCCGTCTGCTACGCTGTGCCCGGACATTTTGAGGGCCGTCTGCAACTTTGTTGTTGTTTTCTTCCACTACAGTGGCTTAAAGGGGGTAGTGTAGTTACCGCGTAGCCTCCACCATGCATCGTCAACGGCCGCTCCTTGGAAGACGGTGTAGGTGGCGCTTCGATCCGCAGCTCCGTTAGGGTGCCTACATCGGCCGGCAGAAAGAGGCACCCTAACACGCTTCATAACTAATATAAATACCTCAAAAACAATTATTTGTTTCCAGTGAACTTCCAACGGCATGGTTTGTGTTCGTAGGTGAATAAAAATGTGAAACTAGCAGACGACGGTGTAGTCGACTGCTGCGAATCGGCCGGAGCTGGCCGGAGCCAAGCTGGCCGAGCGGCCAAGCCGGAGCCATAGCCGGAACGACGGTGCTGCAAGCGCCAGCGCCACCCGCGGCCGTCTTCCAACGCTGCGCCGCTTCTCCGGTTTCGTTCGTTACACTACCCCCTTTAAGCCACTGTACTTCCACTGTCGTCCGCGAAAAACCTCCTATTTTCGCCTTCGATTGAGTTTCTAATTCGAAATCTTCATATGTGCTTTTTGGTATTTATCAAATATATTAAAATGTGCAAGCTCCTTATACATTTATATTCGTATTTTATTTGTATACACCGGAACGTCTGCTATGGGTCATCGTTTATTGATCAACGGGCCGCCTTCGGGCATACACCATTGGAGATGGCAGGCGTGTCATGTGCTGCCTACCACTGCAAAAATAAGTTTTTGCGATGTGTTAAAAAGTCATTCTTCCGCTTCCCGAAGACCGAACAAACGTGAGTAATTAAGTTGCTGCAACATCAAAAATTAAGCTAAAACAAACAACAAAAATAAAAGAGAAGCTCCTTTTTTTTTATGCTGCTGCTTTCCATTTTTTTCCCCCTATGTGCCGCAATGATCGTCGTCGTTGAAGGAGTTTTTGGCTGGGTGATTTGTATCTTTCTATCGTCTGCTAAAGTTTTGTTTTATTCGCCGTTGTTCGCTACCTGTTCCCCATTTCTCTTTATTTTCGTCTGAGGGGGAGCCCATCTTTCCTGCAAAGTTGGGAAAATGTTTGCACGATCATTTTCTCGTTACTTTTTGGTTTTTGTTGTGCTGCAGCGGCTGGTTCGCTTGCTCTGGTAATCTTAACATGTTGTTTTCGCACGTTTTAATGATCATCTATTTAGGTAAGAAACTGTGACAACGCAGTCTGCAACGGATCAACAGAAAACCTCTTACGACGTAGTTCGAGCAGCTGAATGCCTTTCTTCCGCTTCCCAGATGCCCTCCAAACTCGTGTGATCCCCTGAGTGGCGTTTGAGAGCGCTAAATAGACTGCTCTATCTTTGTTCATGCGTGCGTTGTTATTTGATTGTCGTTGCAGTTGCGATCAGTGGATTCCGCTTCGCAAGCGAACTGACCGTAATGAATTGTTTCAGCTGCTGGGGCGACGAAACGGGGCTCGCAAAGTGTCTGCTTACGTAGACTCCGTGTCCTTTATCGGCGTTCGCCGCCGCTCCCGTGGGTTTTCGGAGGAATTAAGGGCCGCCCACACTAGCGAGAAAACGCGAAAACGACTGCGAGGAACCAGGACATCCGTGCTGCTTATATCGCGTGCCAAGATGATTCCTCGAATTGGATTCCATGCTTCATACGAAGCACAGATGTGCCGGTTTCTCGCAGTCGTTTTCGCGTTTTCTCGCTAGTGTGGGCGGCCCTTTACGCCGCATTTACTGGCGGCAACAGCTGCTTGCGCGACTGCTTAGCGCGAGCTAATAACGAGCTACCACAGTTCATTTGCAACGTGCATGCGAAACCATCAAGATTGCCGATCTTAGCAATGTAAGCTCGTTCTGAGCACGACCACTGCAGCAGGCGATGCAGCAGGCGATGGAGCAGACGATGTAGCAGACGATGGTGCTCATCCGGGCTACCTAGGGGGCGCTGAGGGGATCTACTAGTGATGACGTTTAGAGGAGGAAACGCGCAGGCCTTGTGTTCTAGGTGGTATTGCCTCAACCCCCGCCCCCCAAAAAATTCCTGGCTATGCCACTGATCCAATACAGCGGTTTTCACACTTGACGCCACCGCAGACGAATTTAGCGAGCTCTACTTTTGACACCAAATAGTCCAACGACAAAATATTATTGAAAACAAACTGAGCCTCTGCCAAACCAGGATGGCTTGTGCCGCTCGAGCATCCGTCCCTCCATTCCTCCGCCGCGTAGCGTCATATAGCGCCTCATCGCAGACGCCTGACGTTTACATCGCGTTATGCGCGCTCCGAAGAGAAGTCCCAGAGATTTCTTCCTCGTATGAATACCCCTTTAGGTACTGGGAATGCCCGAGAGCACAAAACTCGACACATAACCTCAAACAGAAAAAGATACCACCCGACGTCCCCCACATATGGGAGAGCTGGTCCGCATCACCGACGGACTTGCAGATATCCTTATGTAAGCAACTTCAAAATTACGTCCAGCACGTCCTCGGCTTAGCGCCAACGGCAGCAACAGTGACGAAAACAAAACGGACGCTCATCCCACACGAACGGCGACTAGTTGTTAATAGTGGCAAAATCAGCCACAAAACGGCCCGGACTATGAGCTGCTATCCTTTCGGAAATATTAGACAACAAAATTCAACTAGCTTTTTCTAGCCGATTTTATAAAATAAATTCATGTAAAACAAAATGCAAAAGTATCAGAAGCCAGTTGGAATATCTCGAAAACAGAATTTTCTGGAATGTATCAGCGTGGTGGCCGCGTCGTTTCAATTCCGTTCTTTCAAAAGACTCTTTGTCTTGGATTATTTTGAGTTAATACTCACAAAAGCAAACCGCTCCAGGTTATACATGTCGGTCATAACGGTGAGTATCTTCCTATCGTCGGTCCGAAGGTCGATGGCAGGTCGCAGTGCAAACAGCAGAGGAATGCGCAGACGGAAATTCAGCGTGATCAACAGCTCCAGTGGACTGGGCACCGGCTGGCCGCTGACTGGGGGCAGTTGGAAGCCATTGTTCGCCAGGAATTCGCTCAGTGCCTGCAGATTCTCCAGCCGGTTACGCCTAATGGCGTAGCAGTTTTGTACAGCAGCTGTCACTTTCTCCATGGCCGAGGTCTGAAGCGGGTTGACAATCATCCTCAACAGATCCCTCTGGAGCGGGATCACGACTTCCTTCTCGACAAATCTGAAAGGCGACAAGATTTCCGGATGAACCTGCTTCCACCTTGAGCACACGTATCCAATCAAGCTGTCACAGGGGTTGATGCTTGTGTCGATGACGCGTTCCATGCGCTTCACGCCTGCGCGACGAACGTTTGTTTGGGTCGCGCTTTTCCGAACTTGACTGCTTCGTACCGCGAGAAGGAGTCCGCCAACGGACACCGAAGCCGCCAGTGCGGAGATGGCCAAAAGCACGCGGTATGCATCGTACGCAGGCACTCCGCGCTTGGGTTTAGCCGTTGACGCCTGCGTGAAATGAAGAAAAGTGTGATAACTTTTAGAGCGCAGCTCTTAGGCGCCCGTTTCCGGCTTGAGCGGCGTCGCCGTCGCCGTCGCCGTCGCCGTCGCCGTCGGCGTCGCCGTCGGCGTAACCGCGCGGTGCATTATGGGTAAATTCCCCCGCTAAATTTAGCAGAAAACTTTCCCCGCTAAATTTAGCGGAAAAATTTCTCCCCTAAATCTAGCGAAAAAATTGCCCCGCTAAATCTAGCGGGAAAATTTCTCCGCTAAATTTGGCGGAAAAAATTTCCCACTAGATTTAGCGGAAAAATTTCCCCGCTAAATTCAGCGGAAAAAATTTTCCCGCTAGATTTAACGAAAAACTTTTCCCGCTAAATTTAGCGGAAAAATTTCCCCGCTTTTAGCGGAATATGTTCCCCCAAATGGGAGGCGAGCAGGAGAGGAGGAGGGGCATAGCCTCCTCTCCGTACCTTCCCCTCCTCCTCCTCAAGAGCTGCGCTCTAATTCGGCGTTACAGGGAGTTGTAAACGGCTTTCATTTCTTTTTTTGTGTGGAGGCTATATTTGAGTTTACATAACCGCCACTAAATAAGGATCGACACTATTTTCAAAACTGCGATCGCAAATACGTCTTGGCACACGTTATTTCTGGTCGTACCATAAATTTTAAAAGAACCATGAGATGACTTTTTACCTTTTACATTCAGTAGTGACCCCGAAAGACTCTAATGTTCATAGAAAGTCGCACAGGAGTTTGTCTTGGTTTAAGTGTTAGCTTTTAAATAAACAAAAGCCCGAGTCTGGTTGTATTTTGTCTTGACGTTCCTGAGGTCCTCTACATAACTGCTACAGTCACGCTTTCGTTTGTTAAATTACCACAATATACATACATACACATTTTGTTGTCATATAATCCTGCGAATCCGGTAAAAGAGAGGCGCTGAAGGACATCGGCTCCTGTCTGTGCAAAACGATTGAAGTAGCGAGGCATCGCGAGATGCAAGGATTTCTCTGTATCAAAGGAAGCGTGGACATGGAGCTTCTTTACTTTTTATTTTCTGGTTTGTGACCATGGTCATAAACCCGGCGAGGATGGTGATAAGTAGGTTTTACCTTAAGATCGGTTGTACTTGGCTACAAAAGTTTACCAATTTATCGCCACAAGTCAGTCTTCGTTTCTTTGAAACGTGAACACAAGGATGACGTTCGAAGCGCATCGGACAAAGCCGCAACGCGAACGCTAACCGCACTTCGACCCCCCAAAAAAGGAGCTTGAGTCAATACGAAGGGGCGTGGGGATTTTTCATATCTTACACATCGGGGAATTTAGTTGTCTAGCTTCGGAGAAATGCACAAATCAAGCTGGTGAAAGAAAAATGAAAATGTTTACAGTAATTATAGTCACGCTGCCACCATGCCTCTTTTTCGCAATGGTTAGAAGAAGGTATCTAGAGTCCAAAAGATGCTTTGATTTCATATTACATCTCGCTTATGCGCTGCAACGCAAGAAATCGAAGATTTTTCACGTCCTGAACGACGAAACGGATCTCGTTTCGACCACCATTTTGTCTGACCAGCGCAACCCTTTTTAGGTCGCTGGAGCTGCGAAATGTTCGCCTTCTGGGCGCTGCAAACTTTGACAACACGGCTGTGCAAAGCGTCAGGCACAGCCGTTGCATCCACAACCCAGTGGCTCAGCAATTTGCGCCTGTGTGATAAGTATCGTAAAGGCGTATAAGTATGGACTGCTATAATGCGGAGAGCAAGCCGTCTGCTTCTTGCGCAGGAGTTGTGGTGACGTCAGAAGGACGCCAAGCTCTGATTGGCTTTGATTGAAAGGATAGTGAGTAGACCTCAATGCTAGGTGCCTTGAGGTATACCCACTATATATTTTTTTTTTAATTAGTCAATAAGAGCTCGGCGTTCTGACATTACCGCAACCCGTGTGCAAGAAGCAGACAAACTTGCGCTCCGCGTAGAGAGTATTCAGTGGCAACCATAGATGAGTGCGCGACTGCTGAGCGCGTGCTGACGATTATAGCTATCACAGTTATTTTACGACGTGCGCTCGACACCCTCCAGGTTGCCGCTCTTAGCAGCCTATAATAGTGAGCTCGTTCTGAGCATTGCGCTCTGCAACAGCGCACTCAAATGTGGCCGCCCAGTGAATACCCCCTATACACGATTGCAAGCAAGGACACTGCCGCCGCCATGTCTCTGCTCGTGCGGACACGCCCGTGCAATTTCAAGCTTGCCAAAGCTATGTTCCCGAGCAAGCTGCACGTGCTTGCATTCATGGGGCACCACTCGGGGCGGCATGCTTGCAATAGACCTTTTGCGAAATTCCCAAGCGCCAGGGAGCATGCTCCGAGTGTAGTTACACGCGCTGCATGTGCTGGCGTCAGCAGTAGTAGCTTTTCTAAAGCAAATGTCTAAAACAAATGGCATTTGCACGCGCGCTTGTCAACGCTTTATTTTGGTGTTTTACTTCGAATCTTTTATACGGGGAAGGCGAGCGCGTGTGGCGCGTGTCCATACATTCCCCTTGATGCTTGGGTAATTTAGCAATAGGTCTATTCCAGACTTGTGCCTATCTCAAATACTCTACTCAAGATACTGTATCTTAAATACTTTTTGGAGTATCTTGGTATCTTGCAAATACCTTTGATAGAGAGTATTTAATACTCTATCTTAATTACAATTCCGAGTATCTTGTACTCATTATCTTAAATACATTTTGACATTCCGCCATTTTCCGAGTTTTTCGGTATGAAGTGGGGTGGGCGTGGCACGAGGAAACGTGAACATTCTTTCGAGCAACCGAATCCTGTTGCTAGCTCCGATTAGCTCCGATGACTTAGATTGAGCTCGTAAAAATATCGCTTTCTTGCCGACTGTGACTCATAGTTCAGCCGAAAGTTCGTACAATAAAGGTTCTCCCCTCGCCTTCCCAAAAACGCCTTTTGTTTCCCCCAAAAAATCCTCAAACTAAAGGTGTGGTTTTACGGAAGTAAAGATGCCACCCGGAGGCGAAAGTAGACCGGGAAACGACCTACGAGAACAATGCAGACTTAAGTGTCAAGAAATAACAAATAGAAGAAAATGAGAAGTGGACACACACAAAAAAGTAGACATTTTTATTTTGCTTTTTGTATATTTGACCCCGCTAGAACAAAACGTCAAGGTTTTTTTGTTTTTTTTTTGTTTTTTGTCAGTCCGGTGCTTATTGCTCTCGCGAACACTGAGCAGAGAACAGGACAGGAAACGAACTGCGAGCAGGGTGACGTGCCGTGGCTATTATGTGGGTTCTCTTTGTTATCCATTCACTCATATCCGTGTCTGAAGTTCGTTTATAGTGAACTCCCCGTATAGGGAATATGGATTGTAGTTAAACGATGCGTCTAAGGTGCGCCGCAGGATGTGATATTCAGCGATGTCACTATCGGCGAGGCGCTCTATCCCGTTTGTTGTCCCCACACCTCAGTGTTTACCCAACACAAGGCCTGTGCACGTGCTTACAGGCCTTGTGGGAATGTCCATGACGTTAGGTGCCGGATCTGTCCCGAAAGAAGTCTTCAGAGGATGCGAGCTTGACCCACTTCGGTTTTTGTGTTTAGCTGAGGACCGTGCATGCTGCATCGTTCATGCAGGCCGGAATGGTAACAAAAGAGCCCCTCCTCCCCCTCACCGGAGAACACGAACTCCAGCCAAACGCTGACGCCGCGTTCGGTTAAGTCAGCCGAGCGCTGAGCCATTGTATTTGTTGTCCTCATCCATCTAGTTCTAAAGTTAACCGCTTGCGGCGCCACGGGCTGATCTTCTCAGGGGCCTTAATCTTCTCCCCAATAGCTAAAGCGACCTTTCTTGTTGTCCCAGAAATGTTTTGTAACATCTATCAGTGATACTGCCACGCGCGTCGCCCAGCGAGCGCGTGGCCGGATGGTTACCGCGCTTGGCTCTCGCGCGGAGGCTCTCGCGCGGAGGCTCCGGGTTCGATACCAGAAAGCGGACTAGTCTTTTATTTATTCCTTCAACTTGACATTCTGGTAAGTTCGAGGATTTTGTCGTCTGATTGCGCTACGAAAGTTCTACGCGCCGGACTTTCTACGCCGAATGTTCCAGAAACACACGCGGGTACAAAAGGTGCTCCGAGTGGCGGTCCGGAGTCAGTCTCGCCCCAGCGGTCGATCCTGCTGTTTCGCTGACATGGACGCCTGCGACGCTAGCCTTTCTCTCTTTTGTTCCGGGAACAAGTTCGCTCCATTAAACGTTTAGTTTCTTCAGTTATTCGCCGCGTCATCATTTATCATTCGTGACAATATTTTGCTCTTTATAGTCGAACTGCATAAAATAGCCCTACGATACTTTTTTTTTTCATTTACTGTTGTTGCGTGCTAATAAACCATTCTGGTAACCCAGGTTTGCGTAGCGTTGTCAATGACGTCGATAAAAATTAAGCAATGCGGAAGTATCTTCAAAAGTAACTGAAATACATTTCTAAGTATCTCTACTCTACTCAAGATACTTTACAGTGAAAGTAACTTGAGTAGTATTTTAAATACTTTATGACGCAGGTATTTATTAACTTAACTTAAATACTTTTATCGAGTATTTTGTCCAACACTGGTCTATTCTCTATAGGAAGTATTCACTGGCGGCCATGGCTGTGTGCCTGACTGCTGAGCTCGTGCTGAGGGCGAGCTTCCGCAGTTCTTTTGTAACGTGCATTCCGCACCCTCAAAATTGCCGGTCTTAGCAGCCTATTAATGTGGGCTCGTACAGAGCATGCGCTCTAGACATCACCCAGAAATATGGCGCCCAGTGAATACTCCTTATTAGCCCCGAGAGCGAACACAAGCGTCGCTGTGGTCGGCCTTCCACGATTGGCCGAACGCTGACTATGACGTAAGAAAGGGGATTATCATCGACGGAAATAAGAGGAATGAAAGAGCTTTAATTTTGACGGTGTTGGCAGTGTTCCTTTAAGAGCGCAATGATTTCAAGCTTCCACCATGCTATTTACAAACACCATCGAACTTGTTGTTTGCAAGGTAATGACGTAACAAGGGGGAACCATAAGAGGGCGCCACCACAACTTCTCGCCGCTAATAATCACCTTCTGCGCGCTGTCATCATTGTCTTGGGCTGTCCGTTTTGAGCACGCGCAGTACCCCTCTTTTGCGATATATTTGCAACTTTCACGACCTATAGACCCTTTTCATGTTTACAAACATGAACTGCCTCCTGCGTCCCAAGCAACTTCCGGTCGCTCCGTCTTTGAAAGTATGTCGAGCTTGCCTATGTCGCCAGTGCTAGAAAGCATAAACGCTACACGCACATCAAAATTGGAGATTTAACGAGGGCCCTCGGCTGGTCAATTTAACGTCTTGGAGGAGGCAAGTTGGTTTACAAGAGTATTCGAAAATATTTATCATATCTGGGGGTTCTGCGTTCTTTTGGCGTTCACCTGGAGAATTGGTGGTTAAACGTTTCATCAACATTTCAAATAGCGGTGTTAGGGTGGGCTTTGTTCATACTTTTTTATGAACCGGAAGTTCTCTGGGACGTCAAAGACTAGAACAACTCCTGGTGGCGTTTGCCATGAAAAGGGTCTATAGGGGGTGCTCTGGTGCCTACCAAAATGGCTGCCATCTGGATCATCGTCGTAGAACAGCAGTATGAGGCTGGATCTGCGACAAGTAAGTAATTCTAGTTTTGCTACATACGAGCAGTATTAGAGCCTCATTTTATTCTTTATTTTTATTTTTTTTTACGCCAGGAAGGTGTAGGCAAGCAGGTTTATAATGAACGCGATCATCCAGGAGCTAGGGAGCGTGATTCTCACACCGCGGTACCACCATCGCTGAAAGTTGCGGGTAACAGACGCCGCACATGTGCCAGCAGCCAAGCGACTCATCGGTTTTCTACTGGTGATAAGTGCAGCGTAGAGGTGTATCTCAAACGTCCCGTGCGTCTACTTTAGCACAGAAAACTCGGAGAGCCATTCACTACAATCTGCGGAGACTGCGCTCGGCCAATGTTGAGACCTACAAATAAAGTCTGCTATGTGAGATTGAGCTATCATGACGTGAGCACGAGAAACGTCATGTTCAATATCATTTTCGGTGTTGTTAATCACCCGGCAGAGGCGCCCGAAATCTGACGAGCATGGACTACGTTGCGTATAGTTAAAATTTCGGCTGCACATTAGTGGGACAATATCAAAGGTTGTCCAGAAAGAAAGAAATGTTACCTGATCAACACGACTACGGCTGCGTTGGGCATTTTCGAGTGTAGTCATTTCTGCTGAGAGAATCACACGCCGATGATGTTATCTCTCAAAGCTCGAATTGTGGTGAGTGCGCGAGCGGAATTTGACTCGTGCCGAAGCCCCAAATCTTCTTTCTCGTCACTGTTGGCCAGCCAGCAGACATCACATTCCTGGAGGGGTGGACCCATCCACCCGGCCCAGAGAACATCCAACGAAGGATCCTGCGTGGACTTCTGGATTTTATCCATAAAGCCAAGCTGGACGTCTTCATTTAGCCCCCCAACGCCTTTCCCTCGCGCCAGCGGCCAGGCTTAGTCGCATACATGTACGTAACGCGTTACAAGTAACGAGTTACTTGTACCTAGTTACTATTTTCGGTAACGAGTAACGTATTTAGTTACTTTTTTAGAAAAGGAACGAGTAACGGTATTTAGTTACTGTGAAGGCCAAGTAACGAGTAACGGTATCTCGTTACTTTTGAGGAGTAACGTGTACAACACCGCTTAAAGGGCCTTGTTTTTATTCTAACCTGAGTATGCGTCTATTGTGACAAAGGCAGATGGGCAACCCGAAAAACAACTAACCAGTATGACAGTACAGCAACGTATATCGCTGAACACGTCAGTCGGACGGTTCGACTGATGTGTCCAGCGATAAACGTTGCTGTACTGAACTCTACAGCTGGGAATGTCCTTCACCCAGCGAGCACAATCAGGTTCGTTGGTTGAACCTTCTAGAAACGGGTACGGACCGAATGTAAACCCGGAGGTTGCAAACACGGGGAGGCACATAACCCATTACCCGCTGTCCTCAATGAAGGCGCAGTTCTCGAAGATTCACCAGCTCTTCCTGAAGCACAACACTGCCGTTCCTTCGAGCGCGTCGGTAGAACGACTCTTCAGCGTCGCCGGAGATGTATTTTCAAGGAAGCGGGGAAACATAACTGATGAAAACTTCTACAGGCAGCTGCTGCTGAAGGGCAATGACTACCAAAAAGAAAACAATAAACCATGAAACAAAAACAGTTGTGTATTTGGTCGTCAAAGTAACGTGGAAAGTAACTCGTTACTTTTGAGGTAACTCACGCGTTCCTTTTGAGAATCGGTAACGAGTAACGTATTTAGTTACTTTTTGAGCGAGTAACGAGTAACGGTATTTAGTTACTTTTTTTGGGTAACGTGTACATGTCTGCTAGTAGTCGTAATCGGCGCACATCCCCATTCGCCTACCCTTGTTTTTTTTGTTCTTTTTAATGGCATTAAACGTTTTCTGAACTGAACTGAGTTGAGAGTCAGCGCAGTGTGAGAGCTCTTTCTTTGAGTGTTTGAAATTTATTTTTGTGTGCGTCTGTTTCCTTGCACTGTGAAGTGTTAGTATGAATCACCAACTCGCCCAAGCTCAAGTATTGCTATTCAAACTTGGCGGGCTAGACAATCCGGAAGTAAGACTCGACTGCAGCGCTGCTAGATCTCGTGACCGCCACTGATCCCATGTCGCAGGCGGAGCTGTGAAACTGATGGCGAATTCCACTGGTCGTTTTGGAGCGCGCTGGGATCAGTTGACCAGATCCGGAATGGAGCACACGATCCTAACGGGGTCGCGCCACCTACGGATCCCCAGTGGAACATGACCACTGCTCCGGGATCGGCGGATGCCTTCCCGTCATTCAACTGCCCGGGAATCCCCTATCCGCGGCCGCCGCGGTCGTTGCGAAGACGTTTTCGCAATCGCGGCGCTAAAGGCCGGTTCATACACTTGCGTTTGAGTGCATTTGACTGTGTTGCGTCGAGAACAGAAAGCGAGTCACCGGAACATCTGTGCTTCGTATGAAGCGTGGAATCCAATTCAAGGAATCATCTTGGCACGAGATATAAGCAGCTGGGATGTTTTAATTTCTCGCAGCCGCAACGCAGTCAAACGCAGTCAAACGCAACTGCCTGAACCAGGCTTAACACGTGTTCGACGCACGAGCGGCAGGAATGGCTCAGGAGCTTCTATACCCGTTTTCACCTCAAGAAAAAAGGAAATTGTGCGCATTGTTTATACGCGGCGCGAAGTAGTTCTTACAAGATTTGCTTGTCGGAGGAGAAAGCGATGCTTTTAGCGTTTACAACGTGTACGTCTTGATAAGAAAACATATATCTAATCTAAAATTGACCTACTTATATCCTAAGTATCAACATAAAGGGAGAAATTAGTAATCCTCCGCGAGGAGCCGGACTTGTTTTACTACGTTACAAAATTAAAAGTAGCGCTAAAGACGAGGACAAATTCTTGCACTTCTGCTTTATCTTCCTTTTTTTCTTCACTAAATATCAGTTGTGAGTAAGCGCCTGTCCGTGTCTGTGTCTTCTACTTGTCCTCGTCTTTACCGCTACTTTTAATTTTGTAATGTATAACCAACTAGCCCGTCACATGATCCTAGTACAATTTCTTTCTTCTGCAATGGGCCCTTTTCCGTGTTTCCCTCTGGACCCCGTTTCCTTTTACATTAATATGAATTTTCAGAGTCCTCTTCTTTCTCTTTTTTTTTTCTTTCTTTTATTTAATTCGAGTAGGTTTTCATTTGATTTTTTTAGTGTAAATGTTTTATTTTTAACGTACTTTTTTCCTACTTCTTAATTTTGAAGTCAAAAATAATTGTTGCTTTCTTTCGTTTTGGTTAGTCTTCTTTTTCATTTCATATATGTCATTGCACTTCTGCTTTATCTTCCTTTTATTCTTCACTAAATATCAGTTGTGAGCAGGGTGTCGAACCGAAATTTTTATCGGTTCGGTTCCGGTTCAGGTTCGCAGATTTTGGTTCAGCTCCGGTTCAGTTCCGGGGAGCAAAAAATAACGGTTCGAACCGGTTTGAACCGGTTCAAACCGGTTTGAACCGCAAAACTGAGAATATATTTTCCGCGTTTCTTTGGCAATAAAAACTATTTCAACAGTGAAACGAGTATCTAGCATTTTATCATTCGTAGAATCCACTTTTATTTTGAGGTAGAAAAATAAATTGCGTTATTTAATTTAAATGAAGAGTAAAAGAAAGCTAGATTAACATCTATGACTCAGCATCTATTGTTTTTTTACCTCAGTCGCATATATTTTATCTGAATCTAAAAGTTATCAGTTTGGAGATCGCCTAAAATACCCGTTAATGCTACAACTTTGCGTCGCAGTATTAAAAGTAGACATAAAGGAAACAGCGCGCAAACGACAAGGACGGGAGGAAAAGAAGTACACAGGACGAGCGCTGAACTGACAACTGAATATTTATTGAAAAGGACCCAACGAAGAAAACACCCACAAAAAACACTCGCATCAACACGTGTCCATGAACGTAATCTCCTTCTTATGTAAATACACAGAAGTTTGACTCACGCAGTTCTGTTCGCCCTCCTTCTTGATTTCATACGCTTCTAAGATTTCCCTGGCTGTTTTATCAGCTCCCCTCCCCATGATTGTGATGCTATTGAAATCAGGATGACATTTGCATATTCCGCAGTGCAGGGGCAAATGCCCTCCTGCTGTTGAACGAAGCGACCAGTCATGTTCGCGTGCCCTTTCGTTTACGCAACGCCCCGTTTGCCCGATGTAAACTCTTCCACAGCTTAACGGGATCCTATACACCACTCCGATCGCGCAATCCACATACTTCTTTCTGTGGTTTACAGTGCATTGGTTCCCACCCCCCCTCCTCTCGGCTACTTTAGAACAAAGGTGTGCCAGCTTACGTGGCGCCGAAAACACGACGGGGACGTCGAACCTCCCAGCCACCTTTTTCAGGTTGTGGGAAATTCTGTGCTGATACGGGATAACCTGAGGTCTCTTGCTAGGTCTATCCCGCCGCTGATGAGGTCCCCCCTTAATCTTTTTTAACAGCGTTTCCGCTACCGCCAGCAAAACTGAAGAAGGGTACCCCCCTTCTGCAAGCCGCACCGTCTGCTGTTCAAAGCTCTCTGCCATAGAATGGGGACAGGACTTAACAAGGGCCGCCTGCATGCATGAGGACGCTATGCTTCGTTTGACGAGCTTTGAGTGGGCGGAGTCGAAGGGCAGAAGTCCCTTCTTCGTACGAGGATGGTAGGCCCAACATACGTGACTTCCTGTAAACTGTAGTTTTAAATCTAAATACTGGAGGCATAACCCATCAAGGAGTTCATGGGTAAACCTCAGTCCCCCAGAGTTTTTTGCAAAAACTTCCATCACCCTTTTGACAACCTGATCCTCGAGGACTCCCCCAGACGATTTTGTGAGTACGAGGTAATCGTCCACATATCTGAACACTTTCCTAACGCTGTTTCCGTCCAGATCTTCTACAATAGCTCGATCGCACATGGCCAAATAAATGTCGCAGAGAATGGGCGCTACACTTGAGCCTATACAAATACCTTCGTTCTGCAAAATCGTCTCACAAAATCGTCTGGGGGAGTCCTCGAGGATCAGGTTGTCAAAAGGGTGATGGAAGTTTTTGCAAAAAACTCTGGGGGACTGAGGTTTACCCATGAACTCCTTGATGGGTTATGCCTCCAGTATTTAGATTTAAAACTACAGTTTACAGGAAGTCACGTATGTTGGGCCTACCATCCTCGTACGAAGAAGGGACTTCTGCCCTTCGACTCCGCCCACTCAAAGCTCGTCAAACGAAGCATAGCGTCCTCATGCATGCAGGCGGCCCTTGTTAAGTCCTGTCCCCATTCTATGGCAGAGAGCTTTGAACAGCAGACGGTGCGGCTTGCAGAAGGGGGGTACCCTTCTTCAGTTTTGCTGGCGGTAGCGGAAACGCTGTTAAAAAAGATTAAGGGGGGACCTCATCAGCGGCGGGATAGACCTAGCAAGAGACCTCAGGTTATCCCGTATCAGCACAGAATTTCCCACAACCTGAAAAAGGTGGCTGGGAGGTTCGACGTCCCCGTCGTGTTTTCGGCGCCACGTAAGCTGGCACACCTTTGTTCTAAAGTAGCCGAGAGGAGGGGGGGTGGGAACCAATGCACTGTAAACCACAGAAAGAAGTATGTGGATTGCGCGATCGGAGTGGTGTATAGGATCCCGTTAAGCTGTGGAAGAGTTTACATCGGGCAAACGGGGCGTTGCGTAAACGAAAGGGCACGCGAACATGACTGGTCGCTTCGTTCAACAGCAGGAGGGCATTTGCCCCTGCACTGCGGAATATGCAAATGTCATCCTGATTTCAATAGCATCACAATCATGGGGAGGGGAGCTGATAAAACAGCCAGGGAAATCTTAGAAGCGTATGAAATCAAGAAGGAGGGCGAACAGAACTGCGTGAGTCAAACTTCTGTGTATTTACATAAGAAGGAGATTACGTTCATGGACACGTGTTGATGCGAGTGTTTTTTGTGGGTGTTTTCTTCGTTGGGTCCTTTTCAATAAATATTCAGTTGTCAGTTCAGCGCTCGTCCTGTGTACTTCTTTTCCTCCCGTCCTTGTCGTTTGCGCGCTGTTTCCTTTATTTCTAAGCATGAACCAACTCGCCCACATCGCTACTCTAAAAGTAGACTCTTGCTGTGCTCTTGAACTTAGGAATTAATTACAGTGCATAAAATTATGAAATGAGCACGTCCTCGCCATATATACCCTGAAATCTAGTTTACACAATACGTTTTACGATATATATGATAACGACTCAACTGAGCTAAAAGCAATATTATTATCAAAATGCCAAAACAGTTTTAGGACAGACCCTTTCATCTACCTTTTATAGAAACAATGAGCCGCAATAACAACGCTTACTTTCCTGACCAATATTCTTTACACTTAGGACCGCTATGCAAGCAAATAATCATGCAGAAAAGAGGGACCTTTGTACTCAGGTCGGATCTGGCCTAAAATAGCGCGTACCGAAGTGAACAATTTTGACATAGCTTGGTTTGAGGTTTATTCTTGTCAAGATATCGGTCAATTCAATTTACAAATAAACATGACCCTTGCTATTTTTTTATATTTTTGTTAAATAAAACAAAGTAGTATTTCATACTCTGCTCGACATTACAGGTACTTAATTGGTCACTCTCTGACGGTCTGCGTGCGCAATCGTCATAGTTCCGCCACGCGCCACTGTGCACTTTGTGTTCGTCCAGCCCACAGACACATAAAACTCTTGTTTATCACACAAAAGGAGAAACAGACTTCTACATGTTTGAAAACTTGAATATGTGTCAGGAAGACATATGTTATTTAAATCAGTTTCAAAATAAAAGATTTGTTTAAGGTTCTCCCAAATCCCTTCTATCGAGGATAAAAACGCCGGAACAAATTTGCAGATAATTTCGGGGTGCATTTACTTATGATGTATGTCTTTAGGGTGATCGGCCCTTCATTTATGTTGTCGAGTCTTCAGGCAGAAATAAAATATTTTTATTGTCATTAATAATTTTGACTCTATGAAGTTCACATAGCCGCTTGAGACTGACATGGAAGGATGGTGCTCGAGAGTACGCCATCTGTTGAGTCTGCGGAACACGCTTTTCTGTTCGCAGTTTGGCAGTGTGAAACACCGGGTCGCGGGCTATGCCAAAAAGGATTGTGTGCTCACATTACAGATCTGAAGGCAAATACACGAAATGTGCAGAAAGGGAGATAATAAATAGTATTCTTCTAAATAATCCCATCCATGACCCCTTACTGCAAAAATCAATGTATAGAAATGCAGGTTTTAAACGTAAACAGGTCTGACGGAACTCCGTCTGCTTCTGTCAGAAATTTGAGAAACACACACGTTCACCAACCAAGTCATGAAGATTTAGGAGCCAAACGTTTCAATAGGTCGGGCTCAATAGGTCGACAGCCACTTCACCATCGGCGTATGTCAACGAACTAGGGCTCTTGGAGAACAAAAAAGTCCGAGGACACCTAAACACTTATAAGTTGTGAAGGCGAAATCATGAATGTCCTTCTTCTGGTCCCTTAGTTCGTCGCTAGCCAATGGGAACGTATCCATCAGATTCCTGCTACACGTGACATTGGGACTCTGGGAGGCGCCATTTGGCGCGGCTTCAAAGCTGATGACGTCGGTTCGCTCCATGGGACAGTTAATGCTTTCGCATTAAAAGTGAAGGAAGCAAACGGCATACCGTAGATTGAAAAGAAGCTGCAGCTCCCCACGTGCAAATAGTCGCCCCTGATGAAAATACCGAACCGACTTTGAAACGTCGGACTCATAACTGTTCAGGACTTGGTTGGTTATCGTCCGTATTTCTCTAATGGAGATGCGTGCAATGATTCTCCTAATTACACATAAATATCTCTAAGAACAGACAATATATTTCTAATTTAAATCACATTTGGACATCGAATTGCACGAGCTCGAAACTTCGCAGAATACTGTCTCGGGAGGCTAGAGTTATATTTGGTTTTACGTGCACTTGTTTTGCGGCCTCATTTTACAACACTGTGCTTCATCAATCATGCGCGCTCTAACATTTTATTTGGCTGCCGCATATCATCGCGAGACTACTATATACACGTTTGCAAGTCCGGCTTCAGGGCGCTGGCATCTTGCTTGGCTGGGGTGCACTTGGACGAGTCATAATCCGATTACGAAGCCTTGCTAAGACGTCGTAATCGAATTATGGCCGCGCCCAAGAGCGCACCCCACTGAGGAAGGTGGCGGCGCCCTGAGACCGGACTTGCAAACCTGTATATACTGCACAACTTTACAATTTGGACATTCCTTTTGCTACACTTTGTTTCAGCTTAAAGGGGCATAAGGGACAAAGAAAACCAAATGATGCTTCGAAAAGCGTGCCTATCACTGTCATACACGAGCGTTCAGTGAAGACCTTGGTCTAGAGCGACAGATAATAACTATATAGAATTCTAGAGGAATGACTGGCTCAATAAAGCCCCTTCATGTTTTGAAAGTTGCGCAAGGTGCGTCGATGCACGAGGCACGTGCTACGTGCATCCCTGGGGAAGATCAAGGTGGAACAGTGCAGCACTGAGCTAGATTTAGAACGACATGCTCTTCCCGGAAGTGGCGCGCGGCACGTGTCTCGAGCATTTCCACAACAATGTATGGCGCCACTTTTCCCAGGATAGAGGGGCTTTCTGGCTGAATAGGCGCAAGTGGCCCCTTCTGATCTCTTCAAGCACGTGATTCTCACTCAAACTTTTGCTTAGAACACCTGTAAATTGGTGTGGCGTTCACATCTTCATAACTGGATGTTAATTTCCAACACTTAGGAAGATCGCGCATGGTTGTTGTACGCTCTTGTTTCGGTTCTCTATTGGTTCAGACCAAGGACGTCATCAACAAAATAAATTGTGGTGAATATTCTGAATCTATTTCACCTATTATGTTCAAAATACGTCAATTTTTTTTTCTTTATTTTATGTTTAATGTGTTACTAGAGTCACACTCACTATACTCTGTTTCACCTTATGATGTACCGCAGGAAAGGCTACAAGCGCGAGCTCCTTGCTCTGGGGCACATCTCGGCGGCACAAGCTTTCGTGACTTAAGAGCGGCTGCCAACGCTATGAGCTCGCGCTTACAGCCTTCGCTGCGGTACAACATAAGGTGAAACGAAGTATAGTTAGAGCGAACGCGATGCAAATTAAAAAAAATGACTAGAAACGCTTTGCAGGGCTCCTTCAAGTCCAGACTCAGCCGATGCTACAAGCGCGAGCACGTGCTCCTGACCAGTGCATGCACTGGATGCAGGAGCGCTCGTACTTGGCAAGAACGCTGAAAGCCCGGAGCGTGCTCTTTTAGCTTCTGCTACGCTCACACTTAACGTGAAACCGAGTATGGTGTTGAGAACACCCATTTAACCAGAAAACTGAACTGTTTAACATGGTCTGTACGCGACATCTTCGCACTATATCCTGGTAGTTAGAAATTTCTTTTTGCTGAGAAAATCAAATCCCGTGGTGTACAATGTATGCTGCAGAAGGTTCGCACTCAGTGCAACTCATGTATTCAGAAACAAAAATTATTATTTCTTGGTGCAGCGTCGTGAGGAACGACGCGAGCGTCTGGCATCATGAAAACCCGCTTTCTGGCAGGAGTGATTTTGCAAACGAAGTAGCTTTGCGGGATCACGCTGTCTTCTCTGCGCCCAAGATGAGGAGCAGAGGAACCTTTACAACAGAGTATGATTTAACTCGCACCCCCCCCCCCCCCCCCTTTTCATTTTACGATGCTCTTCTTGAGATTACTTTTCATTTGTGAGGGACTCCCTCGTCCATTTTGCAGGGGGTGCCGATTCGACAGTTATATTTGTGTCATTTGTTAACAGTAATCCTCCATTTCTTTTATTTTGCATAAAAATAATCAGTAAACTTAAAAAAAAAAAAAACTGCGAGAATTTGAGCGGCTGCCTCTAAGGCCACTAGAATCTTTCTTTTTAGGTATCCCTGCCGTACACACTTGTAGTTTTATTTATCGTCAGACTAATAAGCCACATTTAGTCCTTTCAGTCCTTCTATTCTCGGGGACAACTTTCATGAGACAGTTGAGCAACAACGAAAACATGTTTGGCTGCCTCAATGATGTGTACATGTAAAATGGTTCATGCGACAATTTTTGTACTTTCAGTAATTACCACTAAGTAAATACCCTGACGTATATAGCTTTAAAAAAACACAGTATTTTTCTCCCCTCAATGACAGACGCAGAAAAAATAAAGGAAAGAAATAGCTTTTCCCTCCTCAACTCGCTATTAGAACAAGCGGCGATGTTATCTGACGCTAATTGTATACCGCCAGTGTTAGAGTTCGGCTATTCTCATCTTTGATTGAACACAAGCCAACACGAATGTTTGGCGATGCCAATTGCCAAGAACCCGAGCACTCGACTCAGGCTCATGACAATCGAGTACGTCATAATGTCACGTGACTCGCCGTGAGAAGTCCTGATGGCATGTGATGTCACGATGTCAACAACGCTAATACATATTTATTCCGCTGCAACTCAAGAAGGTAGGGCAAGGGAAAGGAAGGCCGGGGAGGAAGAAGCAGACGGAACGCTGGAGAAAAGAGGGGGAAACCTCCTCCTCTCCAGCGTTCCGCCTGCTTCCTCCTCCCCGGCCTTCCTTTCCCTCGCCCTACCTTCTTGAGTTGCAACGGACTATAATGACGTACTCAATTTAAGCCGACTTGACGCGGTGAGTCACGCGACTACGTCACAAGGCCACGTGACGTGGCATTATTTGACAGCATATCTTGACACTATGACGTCACGTGACCACATGACACATGATTAATCGTAGTGCCAATACAAAAGCGTAATAAAAACTCACAATTTTTCATACATTGCAATTCAGTACATGACAATTCGATCATTACATAGAAATACAGCTGCATATTTTTACTTCTCGAAACACTCATTTTGTAATAAAAAAATATTACCGTGAACCGTTTTGAACCGGTTACCGTTATATTTTTTTCCGGTTCAGTTCCGGTTCAGTTCCAAGATGGCGGCGAAGATTTCGGTTCGGTTCAGTTCCGGTTCGGCTAAAAATAACGGTTCGGTTCCGGTTTTCGGTTCGGTTCGGTTCCGGTTCGACACTCTGGTTGTGAGTAAGCGCCTGTCCGTGTCTTCTACTTGTCCTCGTCTTTAGCGCTACTTTTAATTTTGTAATGTATAACCAACTAGCCCGTCACATGATCCTAGTTTTACTACGGTTCTTGAGGTGAAAACAGGTATAGCAAAGATTGCCGGTATGCCCGTAGCGCGGCAAAACCTTCTCTTCTCCTTCCTGGAAAACGAACCGGCTGTCGAGCCGAGGGGTAAAGGCCCTGTCACACTGAGGGAACAGTTGGACAACTCTATCCGGGAACACGGGGAAGTCGTGTTGCCGGCGAACCTGTCACATCGCGGCAACAACAACAGTCAGGCAACATGTTGCTGCCGCCCGGCAACCGTGTTGCCCGATTTATTATCTGACAACCCTGTCACACCGCGCTGACGGCGAGGACAACACGGGGAACACTCCGCCATCTTGATTGTTTACCTTCGTTCGTGTGCGGCGCGGAATCGCTGGAAATGTGACCCTACAAAGTGCTAGTGCGGTCGAAGGGCCGGGAATTACCACGGTACGACATCAACCAGTGACTGTGATTAGAAAACTTGACACGGGGAGTATTTTCCGCTCTTTAGTTTATCGAAATGTTCTTCATTCGCTGACAAAGCAGATAGCCCTAACCGAGAAAAGTGACATCGCTGATATATGTTCGGGATTTACGCCACCGTATGAAGTGTTTCTGTCCGGTTCTTTCATGCAATTCCCATTTCTACTGTAAAATTGCGTTAGCACCTGCAGTACCCCCAAGCGTCTTTTGTAACTGTTGAGCTGAACTGACAGTGCTTCGAAACTGCGACACCGACACCATCGGCCTTCATAACAATTGGTGGAATAAATATTTTTCAACGCTGTCTACTTGTCTACCGCCTGCTATGTGATCGATGCATTCCCCCAAAACGTCCTGGGTATTTTTAAAACAAATCAGGTGTCTGGTGCGGCTGTTTCCAAGTTCCAAGCATCAACGTTTTCGCAATCGCGGTGCTTACACGTGTTCGACGCACGAGCGGCAGGAATGGCTCAGGAGCGTCTAGCAAAGATTGCCCGAATGCCCGTAGCCCGGCAAAACCTTCTCTTCTCTTCTCCTTCCTTGAAAACGAACCGGCTGTCGAGCCAAGGGGTAAGCAAGCGGCCATTACCAATTCTTCTGAGGCGAGATCAGGCGAGATGCCCCGCGAGAAATGAAGTCACGTGTGTGAGCCGAGGGCTGGCCCGGCTGGCTTCCGGTTCAATCCGCCGAAATCGGGGGAGCGACTTTTCTCGAATCTAGATCGAGATCTGGAGCGGGAGCTAATCCCTAACGACCAGAGGAACACGTCCGTCTCGATCCCGATGACCATATGCAAAAAGAAGCGCCATCTAGTGTATTCATGATCAATGATCAGATTTCCTCCATATTGGGGGGTTCCCGTACCGACGGTTTCGCCCGAAAAACAATAGTCCCGGCAAAGTGTAAGTCGTAGAACCAAAATATGATCACCTGCTGCAAGTCCAGTACGAAACCTTCACAGGACGTCTTCGAGAAATACCGTTCATTGACCTGGATGGCCCAGTTCACTGCTTGAGTGACGAGTCTTGCGACCTCGTTGCTGACAATTCCTTTTCCTGAATTTTGCGGCCGTCTTTCTTTTCTTCTTTGATCCGAAACTAACCAGCAACCCATTGTGTGTACAAATAAACTGCCCTAATATCATGAAAACCGAGTTAAATGCAGATGCGCCTCGTCCACAACTGGAAGATGTGATAAACCCCCCAATATGGCGGCTCCTAATGGCATGATGATGATAGCTGGCAAGGATTTCGCATATGGCCTATAGGCTCGCTCCAGAAACGTCCATCCCGGCGCGCTCCAAAACGACCAGTGAATTCGCCATTTGCTAGGAGCTCCTGCGCCATTTTTGCCGCTCGTGCGTCGAACACGTGTTTGCGCCGCGATTGCGAAAACGTCTTCGAATCGACCGCGCTCCACTCCGGATCTGGTCAAATGATCCCGGCGCGCTCCAAAACGCCCAGTGGAATTCGCCATCGGATCCAGATCGAGATCTGGAGCGGGAGCTAATCCCTAACGACCAGTGTAACACGTCCGTCTTGATCCCGATCGCCCAGTGAAATAGGCTCGCTCCAGAAAAGTCGATCCCGGCGCGCTCCAAAACGACCAGGGAATTCGCCATGAGTTTGCTCCAGTAACGTTGCAGATAATGTACACTTCGATGATGATAGTTATCAAAGTGGCCAGACTGAATTTCGGAAAGGGTTCATTGCAAGCATGGCGGCCCGGCTGGTGCCCCATGCTTGCAATCACATGTAGCGGCCGCCTGGACGAAGCGTTGGCAAGCTCGCAATTGCACAGGCTTGCTTGCACGAGCAGAGACATGGCGACGGCCAATTACTCCGCTTGTAATCGTGTATAGACCACTACCAAAAGTCTTCATCTAAATACAAATTTATATGGTAGGTGGTGGTGGTGGTGAATACGTTTATTTAAAGAAAAGAAAAAAATATATATCTCCGGAGACTCGAAGTTTTCATGATGCGGTGGCCTTAAAGGGGCCATGAAACGAATTTTGGGTTGGGATGAATGATTTTAAATTGGGACTTTACTAATCGCATATCGTTTAGTTGGCCAAAAGAAACAGGCTAGAAAGTCAAAAGTCAGCTTTTCGGTACGAACATTTGAAAATATAGCGGACTATTTTGTACCTTCTTGCCTTCGAAAGCTCTCCGCCTTTTCACTATGATACATCCGCGATTCCAAAAGCGCGTCACCGGCGCCAAACTGACGTCAGCAGAGCCCAGCTCACGCATTGGACACGAGAACTGCGTCACTCGGACGTATGCGCTCGTCAACAATCAATCCGTCGACGAATATTTGGATTCGCGTTCGTGGCCAATGAGTGCCCTGACGGAACTTATTGTCACTGGGGAATGACAAGTTCTATGGTGTGCATAAAAAGCACGGTAGAACCTAGGAGTCATCGCACCGGTGCCGAAGGAATGTCACGACCACGTGATTTCACAATTCACATTTGAGTTGAGGATTAAAGCTAAGGAGGAAGAAGTAGGAAAATCGTTTCATGACCCCTTTAAGGCTTGGCATCGTCTCCTAGGTTGAAGGTGTTAGATGGAGTTTCCCAGGCCTCCCTCAGAAATATACTCTAAGAGAGATCTGAGGATCCTGGTCTTGCGTGGGGTGTCACCCGCTGGGTGCGTCCAGTCCTGCAGTTTTGAAGGTCTTTCATCGTTCGCCATCTTACTGAAGATGAGTACTCTGAGGGTGGAGAGGGCCTCACATTCCCAGAGTAGGTGTTTAAGTCTGGGAATGGATTCCTCGGCTTGACATCGCTGGCATCTGGGGTCGGGAGGGACAGCGTAGGGTTGTTGTTTCTTAAGTCTTGCCAGGTCCATTTGGTATCTGAACCTGGGTGTGACTGCCCCTCCTGTGCGTATGCGGCGGAGCATCACTGATTCTTTTCTCTTGAATTCTTCCCTAGGAAGAGGATGTTGTTCTGGGGTCCATGATCTTCCCAGAAGATGTTTTCGTGTCTTCTGGGCTAACCCAGTGTTGGACAAAATACCCGATAAAAGTATTTAAGTTAAGTTACTAAATACCTGCTTCATAAAGTATTTAAAATACTACTCAAGTTACTTTCACGGTAAAGTATCTTGAGTAGAGTACAAATACTTAGAAATGGATTTCAGTTACTTTTGAAGATACTTCCGCATTGCATAATTTGTATCAACGTCATTGACAACGACAATTATGCAGCTACGCAAATCTGGGTTACCGAATGGTTTATTAGCACGCAACAACACAAAACGGGGACAAAAAAAGTATCGTAGGGCTATTTTATGCAGTCCGACTATAAAGAGCAAAATATTGTCGCGAATGATAAATGATGAGGCGGCGAATAACTAAAGAAACTAAACGTTTGAGGGGGCGAACTTGTTCACAAAATAAAATAGAGAAGGGCTAGCGTCGCAGGCGTCGATGTCGGCGAAACAGCAAGATCGACCGCTGGGGCGAGACTGACTCCGGACCGCCACTTGGAGCACCTTTTGTACCCGCGTGGGTTTCTGGAACATTCGGCGTAGAAAGTTCGGCGCGTAGAACATTCGTAACTCGATCAGACGACAAAATTCTCGAACTTACCAGAATGTCAAGTTAAACGAATAAATAAAAGAGAAGTCGGCTTTCCGGTGTCGAACCCGGACCCTCCGCGCGAGAGCCTCCGCGCGAGAGCGTCCGCGCGAGAGCCAAGCGCAGTAACCATTCGGCCATGCGCTCGCTGGGCAACGCGCGTGGCAATATCACTGATAGATGTTACAAAACATTTCTGGGACAACAAGAAAGAGGTCGCTTTAGCTATTGGGAAGGAGATCAGACCGTGGCGCCCCAAGCGGTTAACTTTAGAACTAGATGGATGGGGACAACAAATACAATGGCTCAGCGCTCGGCTGACTTAACCGAACGCGGCGTCAGCGTTCGGCTGGAGTTCGTGTGCTCCGGTACAAGGCCTGTGGGCATGTGCACAGGCCTTGTGTTGGGTAAACACCAAGGTGTGGGGGTGACAAACGGGTCAGAGCGCTTCGCCAATAGTGACACCGCTGAATATCACAGCCTGCGGCGCACCTTAGACGCATCGTTTAACTACAATCCATATTCCCTATACGGGGAGTTCACTATAAACGAACTTGTGACACGGATATGAGTGAATGAATAACAAAGAGAACCCACATAATAGCCATGGCAGTGGTCGCACCTTCTTCAAGTAGGTTGCGTTCAGAAAAGCACTCAACGTCGGGGGACAATTTGTTGGCATTTTGAGAGTCATCCAGCTCCTATACTCTGTCTCATCCTACGATGGACTAAAGGCCAAAGCTACGGTCTGCCAGGTCCAATCACGTTCCACGCTGAACTATGACATGCCTAACACTGATTAGGGGTGGACGAATGGTGCTCCGAATCAAAAAGCGCTGCATCATGTTTATAGCTTCCAGAGTACAAAGAGCTTGTATGTCGTGTCTTTCTTTGCAATGTAAAATTGATGAGTCACTTAGTGCCCTTCGATTCGAACCACTGTCCACCCATCCCCACCAGTAATCCGAGATGCGGGCAACCGATAGGCGCATCGAAGCGCAATACCATGCAATTTCTAAGTGACTCGTGATTGGATCTGGCGGTCCGTAGCTTTGGCCTTTAGTCCATCGTAGGATGAGACGAAGTATAGCTCGTTTCCTGTACTGTTCTCTGCTTATAAATGTTCGCTTACAGACAGTGTTCGCGAGAGCAATAAGTGCCGGACTGACAACACAAAGATAAGAAAAAAACACAAAAAAAACCTCGACGTTTTGCCTTAGCAGGGTCAAATATACAAAAAGCGAAACAAGAATGTCTACTTTTTTGTGTGTGTCCACTTCTCATTTCCTTCTATTTGTTATTTTCTTGACACTCAAGTCTGCATTGTTCTCTTTGGTCGTTTCCCGGTCTGCTTGCGCCTCAGGGTCAGGGTGGCATCTTTAGTTCCGTAAAACCACACCTTTTGTTTGAGGATTTTTTGGGGGAAACTTTATAGAAACAAAAGGCGCCTTTGGGAAGGCGAGGGGAGAACCTTCATTGCCCGAACTTTGGGCTGAAATATGAGGCACAGTCGGCAAAAAAACGATATTTTCACAAGCTCAGTTAAAGGGCCCATGAAACGATTTTAACATCGAGGGAACGTGCACCTTATTACCCTTTCTTTGTTTACTTTAGCACAAGGACCATAAAACACGACCACTTCTCTCGAAATGTCGCGAATGCGCTACGTAACCGCAAAAACAAAAAGGAACTATTTCTTGACTTGACTTCACGCACGGAGGCCATCGGAACTAACTTTGTGACGTCACGGCGGGTGCGGTTATTGAGATCGCTTTTGAACAAGTATATTCTCAGTTTAATGGTAACGTTTAGAAATGATTTCGTTCCAACATAAACAAATGAATGGAAAGTTTTATATTCTCGTTCAGTACACGAAGTTTTCGCAGCGCCATCTATCCGGAGTAAGTCAAAGCATCCCGTCCCCGCTGCTCCGCTGCCTAGCAACGTTGGCTGGCTGCTACCGGACGAGCGGTGTGATCAACGCGATATAAAAACCACGTTTCGGCAGCTGCGTGCTTTGTTTTCTTTCTTGTGCGCCTGGTTCGCCTGCCTGCAACTATAGACCTTTCCAATGTTTACAAAATCACAGTCCAGCGTGCGATCTTCACAGCCCAGCACGTGCGTGTTCGTCGCTTCGGAAAGCTAGCAAAGCACGCGCCATACGCACGAACGCTCAAAATGGCACCGGCCACAAGCTCGTTTTTGGAAAGGTCTATAGACCTTTCCAAAAAAGGACACTTGGCAGGTTCCATTTTCAGTTTTCGTGCGTATGGCGCGTGATTTGCTCGCTTTCCGAAGCGACGAACGTGCGCGTTCTGGACTGTGATTTAACACGTGTGGACTGTGATTTTTGTAAACAGTGGAAACGTCTATACTCCGTTTCACCTTATGTTGTATCGCAGCGAAGGCTAGAAGCGCGAGCTCACAGCGTTGGCAGCTCCCTTGGTGCACGAGAGCTTGTACCGCCGAGGTGTGCCATAGAGCAAGGAGCTCGCGCTTGTAGCCTTTCCTGCGGTGCAACACAAGGTGAAGCGACTGCTGAGCGCGTGCAGATGGCGAGCTTCCAGGGTTCTTTTGCAAGGTGCATTCCACACCGTAAAAATGGCCGGTCTTAGCAGCCTATTAATGGGGAGAGTCTGCTCTCGCTGTAGCAACGTCCACTGTGCTAAGGAGAGGACAAGACCGGAAGCCGCGTACCCCGCGGCGCGTCATGCGCACGTGACCCAGGAAACATTGTATGAGTTGAGGGGCATCCCCAAACGCCATCTTATTTGGCCGGAAGTCCGAAAACCGTTTCATGGGTCCTTTAAAGTCACCGTAGCTAATCGGAGCTAGCAACAGGATTCGGTTGCTCGAAAGAATGTTCACGTTTGCTCGTGCCACGCCCACGCCACTTCATATCGAAAAACTCGGAAAATGGCGGAATGTCAAAAATGTATTTAAGATAAAGAGTACAAGATACTCGGAATTGTAATTAAAATAGAGTATTAAATACTCTCCATCAAAGGTATTTGCAAGATACCAAGATACTCCAAAAAGTATTTAAGATACAGTATCTTGAGTAGAGTATTTGAGATAGGCACAAGTCTGGGCTAACCTGAGTTCCTCCCTTGGATCGTATGGGGGAAGCTCAGTGTCTTGTTGCTGTGGTGTTGAGCCTGCCGTAGAGGACTGAGACAACAGGGACGGTTGCTTGAGATTCCTCATCGCCTGCTGTGCTGCAGCCTCATGGGATAGCTCTTTGCCCGAAATGCCTTCGTGCCCGGGAGTCCACCTGACATTAATTTGAATTCTCTTGGATCTGTGTAGCGAGATCGCGAAGGCGAAGATCGCGTCAATAATGGGGCTAGAAGAGGACCGGTATTTCTTGAGCTCTCTGATGGTGTCTTGCGAGTCGGTATAGACGATTAGCTGTTGTTCGTCTTGTAGATGGGGTACTGCCCCTCGGATGGCTTGCAGCACCGCCTCCCGTTCGGCGAAGCCCGGCGTGTGGTGGCCTCGAGGGTTACCTTGGGTTTCTGTCCAGGTCGCATTTCCTTGGATGTATGTGGCTGCTGTTGCCCAACCCATATAGGAGATGCTGGCGTCCACGTAGACGATCATGTTTTTTTCGTCCTCAACAAGCTTAGCCAGCTCCTTCTTGTGCATGCGAGCGTAGTGTTCTCGTCTTTTCTTGTGCCGCGCAGCGTCCATGTTTCTTGGGAGAGGTTTGCACCCGTGAGTGACATCAATGAGTTCCCACGGGGCTTTGCTCGGTGATATGGGGACGTCTTCTTGAATCTCGATTCCCATGTACTTAGCAATTTTTCTTCCCTCGGTTGTATGCTGTAGACGAGAGAGTTGAGCCTCCTTCTGTTGGTTCATGAGGTCTGTGAGTTCTGGGAGGAAGATGCACTTGTTAACTTCCTCTGCCGAAGTGTGGCGTGGGAGCCCAAGGATGGTTTTTCTTGCTCCGTTGAGCATGCTTTTAAATCTGGAAAGATGGGTTTTCGTGAGCCGGTAGAATCTTGCTGCATAGGCTATTTTGGATACTAGCACTGCAGTCACGAGTTTTTTGGCTGTTTTTTCCCCAGCTCCTCCCATTTTCGTGGATATTCTTCGGACGAGATTGATACCTTGTTTCCATTTCTTGGAGATCTCGGCCAGCCAAGCTTTGCTTATTCTTGGCTTGTACCCAAAGTTAATCCCAAGGATTTTAACGGAGTCTGCTTTTTGGATTGGATCTCCCGCAAAGGTAAGACCTAGGTTTTTGTTGTCTTGATCGCGGCCGTAGATAGTATATTTAGTTTTTTCAGGCGATGGGAACATTCCCACATCGGCAAGATATTCTTCAATGGTGTCGAGTCCCTTCTGCAAAGCGACAACTTGGGTTTCGGGAGGCCCTTGATACGTCCAGATCGTGATATCATCTGCGTACATCGTCGCCCTGAGGTTGGGTATTTTATAAAGTCTCCAGAGGAGTGGTGCCATGACGATGTTGAATAGTGTAGGTGACAGCACAGCGCCCTGGGGAACTCCAATGTTGTTTTCTTGAAGGGTTCCTTCTCCACATTCTTTGTCATATCCGGCTCGGATTTTGTAGACCCGTCCCGAGAGAAATGATTTTACGAAGTCTAGTTGTTTACCCGTGAGGCCTTGCTGCTCCATCTTGCCAATGACTGATTGATGGGGGACAGAATCGAATGCCTTCTTTATATCGATAGACACGATCACTCGCATTTGTTTTTTTTCCTGGGTGCATGTCCACGACGTCTGTGTATATCATGTGCAGACTGTCATGTGTGCACAAGTTCGATCTAAATCCTGTTTGCGTTGGATGAAAGATGCCGAGGGTTTCAGCGTTGTGCTGAATCCTTGCGAGTACCATTCTTTCCATAAGTTTTCCCATGATAGAGGTCAAGGAAATAGGTCGGACGTTCTTTGGGTCAGTTGCTGGCTTCCCTGGTTTAGGTATTGGTGTGACCAGGGACAGCTTCCATTCTTCGGGAAGTTGCCCGCTTTCCCAGATCTCGTTAAACCATTTAAGAATAACAAGACGGGTGGCCAGGGGTGCGTTTCTGAGCATGGGCACTGTAATTCCGTCTTCTCCAGGTGCACTCTTGCTTCTGCACTGTTGTATCGCCGCTCCGAGTTCCCACTCTGTGAAGGGGAGGTCCTCCGGCTTGTCTGCAGGTCCCAAATGGGTCGGGTGGTAAATGATTACCTCTGGTTTCGTTGGGGGTTGTGGAAAGAAGATGTCTCCCAATTTGTTGAGAATTTCTTCCGTTTTTTCATTGGAGAGGAGTGCGATGACCGGAACAGGGCTGACTCCTTTCTTTTTTCCTGACATGGATTTGAAGGTCTTCCACACGTCTCTAAGGTTGGTCTTTTCGTCGAAGGACTCGCAATACCCTAGCCATCTGTCGATGGATAATACGTTTGCGTATTTGCTTGCTTCTTCCGTTAGACGGTTGACCTTGTCTAGGTGTTTCTTCTGTTTCCCTTGTCGGTATTTTTCTAAGGCTCTGGTCCTTTTGTCCCATAACGCGAGGAGATGGTAGTCTGGTTCTGGCGTGCCTTCAGAGACTTGCCTTACTTCTGTGGCAATCTTTGTAGCTGTTGCGAGTAGTGCGGTGATTTGACATGGTTCCAAGGCATCTCCTTATTCTTTGAGGTTTTGCCTATATTTGTCCCAGATTATTGTTCTCGTTGGTCTTTGTTGCTTGAGATTATTGCCTCCAATGGCGACGTCCATAATGATGGGAAAGTGGTCGCTGCCCCAAGCGTCCTGCGTCATATCCCAGCTTATCTTCCGAGCTGTTGTCGGCGTGGCTAGGGTGACGTCGATTATGGTGTCTACTTGACAGCTAGTTAGCGAGTGTCTCGTTGGTCTAGTAACATCATTGATGAGTTCGAGACCTCCGGCTTCGATTGCTTCCATAAGTTCTTTGGTCCTGCGGTTTTGCTGTAGATTAGCCCAGCCCTCGATTCTGGCATTAAGATCCCCTCCCATGATGAGGTAATCGTCTGGATATTGATCTTTGAGATAATTAAGCCATGAGTGATCATATGGTTTCGAGGGACAGGCGTATGCAGATGCAATCGTTAGTCTTCTTTGAGTGTTCTGGAGTGCGATTCGTACTGCTACCACCTCTTGGTAGTCAGTGCAACAGTTGTCTGTATTTATGACAATGAAGGCTAACTTTTGACTGACAAACACGTTAACCTGAGCCTTGACCTCCTCTTCCCCATCATCGTTACGTCGCCCCGCAGGAACGGTGCGTTTTATTGCTGGGTTCGCTATCTTGTGGTAGCCAGAGAGGTCAATTTCATTAGTGCGTGTTTCTTGTAAGAGTAATATGTCGAACTTGTACTCCTCTATTCTCTTGAGTAGTTCGGCTTTCCTTCTTGAGAGGCTGCGACAGTTCCATTGTAGAACTCTCAGAGGTGCTTCTTCTGTTCTTTTAGTGGGCATGTTGGGGTAGTGTCGTATTCATCCCTAGCTTGTGCATTACGAACTGTTGAAACTGCTGTGTTTCTTGCATCTGCTGTTGCATCAGCTGTATCTGTCGGAGGACGGTTTCCCAATCGCTTGGGCTTGCGTTCTGTGTAGGGGTAAGTTGAGGTTGGGGTTCCTCTTCTGTTGGTGGTACGCTGCAGACAATCTCCTGCCTGGAGGTGTCGCGTTCTTGTTCTTTCCCTTCGCGGGCTGCCCTGCGCGCTTCCATAGTTTCCTGAATGCGTTTTGTTATGACTGCCTTTCTCGCTTCCCTCTTTTTATTGTCTTCTTCTTCTTTTCTTTTGTACTTAGCAAGTTCCGCTTCAAGTTGAAGAATCATGGACTTGCCTGATTTGGCCTCTGCTTCAATGGCTCGGATTTCCTCTTGCCATGATTTTAGTTCGTCGTTTTCATCTCTGTGGTATCCCTTCTTGTTTCGGTGGTGTAGGACACGTGCGTAGTCGCCGGGCCTCCTGCTGCTGCTACGGCGGTGCACTGAAGCCGACCGATTGTGAGACACCTTCTTTGGTTTGTGCGAGAGGCTTCTTGATGTTTCTCGAGCCGACGGCTGCTGCGATGCGCGGCTCGCGCTCCTGCTTCTTCCTTTGCCTGGAGTAGAATGTTGCAGTTCAGGGTATTCTGTTATTGTGACTTCCGGGGGTCGATTTACAGCTGCGGCTCCACCTTTTCCTCTTGTCCCCTGGCTGCCATTGCTTTTCATTCCTTTGGCTTTTGCTTGAAGTAGCCTGTTGGCTTTCAGGCGTGCCGGGCAGTTGGGGTCTGTTGCTATGTGGGCGGACGAGCGGCAATTGGCACAATACTTGCGTTCGCATACGTGTCTTTCAAGGGTAATGCACCCGCAGTCTTGACACCTTGCTTTTCGTGTGCATACATTTTCTTTGTGTCCCAGGCCTTGGCATCTTCGGCACACCATGGTCATCGGTATGTAGAGAGTTACTCTTTTAACCATCCCATGATAGAGAACTTGCCGTGGTGGCCTTGTTCCAGAGAAGGTGACGAGCGCTAAACCTCGACTTCCAAGAGGTCTTGCGTGCAAAACTTCGTGCGTTCTGCAGACGATTGTTTCAAGAAGTTCTTGCGGTGATTCCGTCGGGTCGGTCTCGTGGACCACACCTCGGCAGGTATTTTCAAGCATCGTTTCGTGAGCCACTACCTCCACAGTTTTGTCGGGGGCTCTGATGGACGTTATTGCCAGTAGCGGTGCCACAAGTTTTCTGTCGTATACTTTGACGGATATTGTATTCGCCGCCTTATTGGAGCGCATCGATGGTCTTTGTGATGGCTGGCATGTTTTGGGATTTAAGCCTAGCTTCGGGTAGAAATTTCTTTCTACCACAGCTGCCGGTATTCCCGCTAGATCGTAAGGTTCCTTCGAGCGATATACAACGTTGAAAGAATCTTTTTTTTTTTTTTTGCTTCAGTTGAGGGTTAGTTGCCGCGGCTTCTAGAAAATTTGAGAGATTTCTGCTCGCCTCTTGTTTCTTGCGCCTACCGTAGACAACTGTTTGCCAGTTTATGGGATGCTCGGCGTCGTTGGTTTCTTCTTCGGCTCTTGAATTGCCGGTATCCATGATGTTGTCGGTCCTTAGTTCCGAACATGCAGACTGATTCGTGCAAATGCTGCTCGTACTGGGTCGTCTCGATCTCTTCGAGGCGGTGTCTTCTTGGTCGTCAGCTGCCAGTGTGGTGTCCGCTCCACGTCGGCGGTTGTGCTTAACCGTCAGCTGACTCTGCGATGCCGGTTTCATGTACCGGTGTTCGGCAAAAATCACCGATGCTTCTTCGTTAGCTTCAGGAGTCTTGTGTACGATTCCTTGGTCAGGGTAGGCTTCGGAAGGTTGAACGAGTACAGTCTGGGTTGGCGCCGAGGCCGCGGGGCTCGGTGAAGCCATGCCGCGCCAAGCCCGACCTTAGGCTTAGCTTTCAGCTCGACTGCCGTTCTCAAAAGGGGGTCGAAAAACAAAGAAAATCCGTCTTCTCTGTGAGAGTACTCACTTGGCTTGTTCCTTGGGTAGTTAGGAACATCAAGAAATCATTCCCGTGTCGAAATGATCCTTTGGCATGTAAAAAGATGAGCGTGCTCGGCGGAGTTCGGAAAAAAACACGATCGCTTGCCACGGCAAATTGCGCGTGATCCCTTATATGGTAGGACTACAACTTGCTCGTGTAATGATGGCACACATTTGTTTGCGCTTTTAGTGACAGAAGCGGTCCAATCATCATATAACGACGGTCGTTTTTAATAAAAAGATTATAATGAAGAAAAACATTATACCGTTTTTTTTATTATTATTATGCAAAGGGGCCAGATCCAAGCTTGGATGTCGTCTT
>JABSTQ010007624.1:0-47104 GCA_013358835.2 Ixodes persulcatus
GACGACCTGAGGCGGACTGGACTGTGGGCGGAGTAGCGATACTACTGGGATCGGAACATTACTGGGAATGTATAACAGGAAGGATCCAACGACTGAGCAACCGCCTCACCGCAATGGAAACCGCCTTTGGCTGGGCAATACATGGATCCACACAGTTGACTTCCGATACTGTCAGCTGTTCCCAGGCGATAGTGCTCATATCTGCTGCAGACGAACAAGAGCCATCAATCTTGAGGAGATTCTGGGAGCTTGAAAGTGTGGGAGTACTCGAAGAGGTGGAGCGAGATCGGTCAGATAATGACATCATGCAACGCTTCGAAGCAAGCATAACCAAGACGAAGGGAAGGTACGAGGTTGGCCTCCCTTGGAAAACAGAAGTGCACCTAGAATGCAACCGAGATGTGGCATGGAAGCGCCTCGAAAGTCTACGAAGGAAGCTATACAAAAACCCAGACCTCATGCAAAGGTATGACCAGGCTATCCGGTTGTACGCAGATAACGGGATGGCCGAGAAAGTTGAACACATAAACGGTTCCGAAGGACGTGTTTATTATATGCCACACCAAGCTGTTCTACGAGAGGGTAGCAGCACAACAAAAATGAGGATCGTGTTCGACGCCTCTTCGCACGGACCGAATTCCAGATCTTTGAACGACAACCTTGAAAGCGGTCCGAACCTGAATCCAGAGCTGGTGGCCCTACTCCTGAGGTTTAGGCAACATCGGGTAGCACTAATTGCAGACGTCGAGAAGGCCTTCCTTCAGATCGGTGTACACGAGGAGGACCGCGACGCCTTGCGCTTTCTCTGGTATAAAACGCCGCCTCAACCAGACCAACCTACCCCAGAAGTCGAGGTTTGGCGTATGACAAGGGTAACCTTCGGTACCACATGCAGTCCTTTCCTGCTGGGAGCAACCCTACAGCACCATTACAACGTTATGGAGAGCGAGTTCCCACAAACAGCAGAAAAACTGCAAAAATCAGTATATGTTGACGACCTCTTGACCGGCACAGGAAGTGAGGAGGCAGCCCAGAAGTTCTACACCGAGGCGACCGAAATATTCAGGACAGCTGGGATGAAGCTGCATAAGTGGGGCTCCAACAGCGCGGTCCTAAAGAAAATTCTGGAGGACAACGGATCCGAAGAGAGAGCCCTTGGACAACTGACGGGAGTGGCGAAAGTGCTGGGTATAACGTGGAAGTCGAACGAAGACAAACTGTCTTTTACAACAGAACAGGTGGTCGAGTTTACAAGCCAACGCAGAAACACCAAGCGATTCGTGCTCCAGACCACGGTGCGACTCTACGACCCACTTGGTTTCCTCTCTCCTTTCGTGGTGCGAGCCAAGATCCTGTTTCAAGAGATTTGGAAGCGGAACCTGTGTTGGGATGAGGCACTGCCGGGTGAACTGATAGGAGACTGGGACAGCTGGTGCGACGAGCTCACTAAACTGGGTCAGATCAACGTGCCCAGGTACTACGACAGCGGACTGAGCGACATCATCATACACAGAGAGTGCATGTGTTCTCGGACGCCAGCTCTTCCGCCTACGGATCGATTATTTTCCTCTGTTCAACTGACGACAGCGGAACAAAGAAGGCGACAATATTGCTCGCTAAGTGTCGCGTCGGCCCCCCTGAAGGAAATTTCCTTGGCGAGACTGGAGCTCATGGCAAGCTTGATTGGATCGAGACTACTGAAGTACGTCAAGACATGCCTCGACATCCAGGTGGACGAAGTTCACTTTTGGACGGACTCGATGATCACTTTGCACTGGATAAGAGGAGAGGCCTCCAGATGGAAAATGTTTGTGAAAAACCGAGTACTAGAGATACAAGGAAACTCAGGGGACGCAAAGTGGCACCACTGCCCGGGTAAGGAAAATCCCGCAGATTTGATGACCCGAGGGCTGAAAGTTGATCGACTGCTCTCTGCTTCGCTCTGGTGGACCGGACCAAGTTGGCTACAGCTTCCAACAACCGAATGACCCGAAGAAACTGTTGGGGTGCTTTCCCACGACAAGCTCGAGGAGAAAGCTTCGAAGGCTGTAGTCACTTTAGTACCTGCAGACACGTCCGTGGAGTTCATCGACATCTCGAGATTCAGTTCGGCTGTGAGACTACACCGAACAACAGCCTGGGTGCTTCGGTTTGTCCATAACCTTCGATCACCAATCAAGAATACTGGATCGCTGAGCGCCGAGGAGATCCAAGCAGCACAAACCATTTGGATAAAGAAGGCGCAAAGCTCGGCGTTTGCCTCCGAGATTAGTTGTGCCGCTGGAAACAAGGCAGCGCCGTCTGAGTCAGCCTTGCGAAATTTCCAAACATTCGTCGACCAAGAGGGAGTGCTCCGGATCAAAGGCCGTATCCAATCAGCAAACTTGACTCGGGATGAACGTGAACCCGTCGTGTTGCCCAACGAACATCGGTATTCCACCTTGCTGACCATCGAAGCTCACCGACAGATGAAACACGGGGGGCCACGAGACACTCTCATGCAACTTCGCGAGAGGTACTGGATCATCCGCGGAAGACAGTTGGTGAAGAAGGTAGTGCATGCTTGCGTGACCTGCCAGAGGTTCAGTGCCACTCCTGCCAGTGCTCCAACGGGACCTTTGCCGGGTACGAGAACCACGCAGGCGGACCCTTTTGAGGTGGTCGGCATAGACTTTGCGGGGCCGATGTACGTGCGAGAAAATGAACTCACGCACAAGGCATACATTGCCTTGTTTACCTGTGCCGTCACGCGCGCGGTGCACTTGGAGCTCGTGCCGGACGTCTCGACAAAAAGCTTCTTGCTTGCGTTCCGAAGGTTCGTGTCGCGAAGGGGTTTATGTCGCATCGTGTACTCGGACAATGCGCTGTCCTTCAAGAGGGCATCCAAAGACTTGGCCGAACTCTGGAAGACGCTCCGACACCCAGACGTGGTAGACCACTTCGCCAACGCGAATATTGAGTGGCGCTATATTGTTGAGCGGGCGCCATGGTGGGGAGGCTTCTACGAGCGACTCGTCCGATCGGTAAAAGTTGGGCTCAGGAAAGTGATCGGTAAGAAATGTTTGGACTCGGAAGAATTACACACAGTTCTTTGCGAGATTGAAGCCGTGGTAAATTCACGGCCCCTCACATTTGTCTACAATGAGATCGACGAGGGCGAGTCGCTCACTCCTGCAAGCTTCCTCACGGGACGAAGGCTGACGGCGCTTCCGGTGGCGGAGAAAAAAGACTTCACTTCGTCACCTGAGGTGCTCCGCCAGCTTTGGAAACGCAGGAAGGAGCTTCTTAACAGATTTTGGGAGACGTGGCGATCGGAATATCTGAGAGAGCTCCGATCCACCTATGAAAGAAAGCAAAGGAAATCCACGCCCCTTGAGGTCGGACAGCTTGTCCTGCTTAAGGAGCAGCTTCCGCGTTTGCTGTGGAAGATGGGCAGGATTGAACAAATGTTTTTGGGTCGGGATGGAAAGATTCGTTCATGTGTCGTGCGTTTAAACAGGGGATTGTTGCTGAAACGACCGGTACAATTGCTTTATCCAATAGAAGTAACTGAAATTTAGAATGTTTTCGAACCCATTCGGTGGGGAGTGTGTTGCAACTAACGTCGGATAAACCTCTGTTGGCGTTAGACGAACAGGGAGTAGAAGCAGAAAAGAAAGAAGTCTGCGAAGCTGCCCCGGCACGTGCGCACGAAAAGAAAAGAAAAAAGAAGAGAAGAACGACGACGAGGAACGTGGACGATGGTGTTTTGACCTTGCAAGCTTTCGAATGTCGATGTATTATTCTCAGCGGTGTAAATAGTAAAGTGTTGCTCGTTGTGTGGAAATGGAACGATTACTGTGACGACCCGCAGCGACTGCAACAATGCCTCTCCTCCTCCATACCCTCCCCTTCTCCTCTTCTCCACTTCTCCTCTCCTCTTCCTGCACCTCCTCTCCTCCTCCTACTCCTCCTCTTCCCTCATCCTCCTCCTTCTCCTCCTACCTTCTTCCTCTCCTCCTGCCGCTGAATTTGTTCATTGGTACGTGACACGAAGTCGTGACGTCATTTTCCCCACAAAATTTAGCGGGGAAACTGAATTGGTGTTGATGTCACGTGACGTCAATTTCCCCGCTAAATGTAGCGGGAATACTTAACTCACTAAATTTAGCAGGTAAATATTTCCTGCTAAATTTAGCGGGAAAATGTTCCGCTAAATTTATTGTAGATTCCCCGCTAATTTAGCGGAAAAATTTTCCCACTAAGTTTAGCAGGGAAACATCCCATAATGCAACGCGCGCGGAAACGGGCGCCTAAGAGCTGCGCTCTAAGAAACAAATGAGCTGGTACGAACTGGATGATGAAGAAGGTTCACCCTCAGCAGCAATGTCTCCACAATGGCAGGTAATGTGACGACAGTGCAAGTCACAAGTACTAACGAACAGAATCTGGCAGACTGGAACTCTCCAGCGAAAAGCTGATTAACTATTTAGTGTACATGGGTACATTTTTATATGATCTTGTCAGCACTAAACCACCGTCACAGAGCGGGCACCTCGGTCGGAATTCGAAACCGCCACCTGGAAACCTGTAGGCCTGCATTTTGCCCTGCAGCAAAGGCTCTGTTCGAAGTCAGGGATGCGGTAAATATAAAGTGCGTGGCTTTTGAAAATCTGTCGCTTGCACGAGTGTTCGTGCAAACATAGCAGTCTGCAGAGCTAGCATGCGGTCCTGCCCCTTGACTTTTGCACTGACACAACTTGGGACGTTCTCTTTCAGTGTCCTGATATCTGGTGAATTGTGCCACACCATTTTAAAAAATTCCAGGCAATCTTGCAGGAAATTTCATATTTCATCAAGCTATAGGAGGGAAACTATAGAGAAAAACAGAATTGGTGTGTGTGTGTGTGTTTATGTAGCCTAGAACTTAGCCTGCCTCAATAGGCGACTTGTCTCCCAGCTGTAGATGAGAAATTTAGCCAGTGCAGTACAAACCGCTAACTTGGGGTCTTTAACGATCAGCACACAGTAGTGGTACATATAGACTTTTTTCTGTTTCCTGTCGTTCTCAGTCAGGTGGGTTCCGTATCTAATATGCGGGACTAAAAAAAAAATAAAACATTTCAACCTGGAATATGCGAGAAAATATAGGTGAGGCAAAACACGAATATGTGACACTCACGCATTTTTCGTAAAAACCTTCCAGTGGCCCGGAGAGATCAAAACGGTGTTTAACCGCATACCAGAATTGACGACACTCTAGTAGATGGCTGCGCCCTTCTGGAAAAGACGCCGGTACGATGCTCATCCAGATCGAAACAGGCAGGGGTGGGGTAGAACCACTGAATGAGCTGCGCTTAGAGTATCGGCACTCCGTTCCCTGACATTGTTGTAGGCACCGCCATTTTGGTTCGTATGCAAAGCAGACGCAACTGCCAATCGTCATGATTCAAAAGTGCGACTTCTCAGCATTAGATCCGGTGTTAGGAAGCTCATGTAATATTGCTTTGCTTGTCGCGAACTGTTTGAACATTTGTGGAGGACGGAAAAGCGTTTCCTATGATTTCAGATAATGCTTCTGATAACTGGACCTATGATTTTAAGCCACAAGATGGCCACGTGTCGTTACTTTGAAGCGTAGCTTATTTAGTGGCACTAGGGCGGGGATTGAACCGAGGATCCTTGAGTTCTGCAGCGCGAGCTTCCGCTCTACGTGCTCCGAGCTGGTGTGCGCTTTAGTTTAGGCTAGCCCACTTGCCAACCGATCTCTCCCCCCCCCCCCCCCCCCCCCCAAGAAATGATGGAGACTCACCCATGTATACTAGGCGATGAAGTCAGTGCAAACAAAGTGTTGCCGCTTTTGTATTTAATGTATTGCATATATTCTTTACGTTCTGAATGTGTAACGTTGGTCTATATGAAAATGTAAACTATCTCCTTATTTAATGTGCCCCACGCATTGGATTCTTATCCTGCTTCGTGAATAAGGGAGGGGGAGGAGAAGAGAATGATGACCCCCCCCCCCCTTTTTTTTTCAGCCGCCTTGAGTGCGTTGCATTCTCAAATGTGAAATGTGAACACGATCCCACGAGAACCGAAACACCAGGTGGGATTGAAGTTTATAAAATGTGCGAGCGATGTCTCGAACGGTATTTATTTTAATGGTTTGAACACACACTATTTCTTAGACTGTTTACATAGAGACGCCTCAATTTGTTTTAAATACTTTTTAGCCGGACCAAGTTCGACGTAGAGGGGACCGGCTTCGGAGAACGGTGGCCAAAGTGTACCGTGCACGGCTGGTGGCTTTCTAGAAGAAAAAACACAGTACGACAAGCGTGAATTAGAGGGATGGCCAATTTCCACGACGCTTCCCAAACTATCGCACGAATAGATCCCCGCTTTTTCGCCCGGTCTGTGCCGACGCAGCAAGAAGCATTTGCACTTTTCTGTCAGCACTCATCTTTTTATTGGCTAGTCTTTATCACGTGAGAACTTAACAGTTTGTCTCTGTTTTAGTTACGCTGTCGACAACGAATATGTTGAAAGAGTATCAAAATACAATACAATCCAGCAAAACAGCACACGACAAGCATACTTTTTTTTAAAGTAGAAATTGACGTTACCTGTTAGTACACTACACGTTTTTTACTTATTAATAATTTTTTAGACATAAATAATTATTTTTAATTATTTTTGTTAAGCTAACCACCGTTTCTCTTCCGGGAACAAAATAGATGGCGGTGTTCATACGTGCGTCACCATCTTTCCGTTCCGAAAGAAAAATAGTGGATGACAATTACAATTGCTGTGACTGGCGGAAGCTGCCTTTGCGTTAAAAAACATTAACTCGCAAACACCTAAACTTTACCGTTTTGCTAAAAAAAAAACAACAACAGTGATCTAATGCGGTTTGTGCAGGTGAGTTATATGGCCAGGGGGGCATAATATAGGGGTCTATTCATCGCGATAAGTCGGAAAATTAACTAAGATATGTATTATTTAACAATTTAATGAGTGAAAAACTATAGCTGTAATTAGAAACTTTTTCAGCACCATCAAAAACTACTAAAATAGAAACAAATGATAATAAAAATAATTGAAGCGCGGACCATGAATGCGGACAATTGGGAAGTTCATTTTAAAGATTGAAACAGATGTCGGTGTCTTTCAGGTAATGTCGACCAAGGTTTAGCCCAAAGTTTCGCTTGCGGGCGGCACAAATTAATTTAACAGATCCAGCAACAATCCCACCGGGACCGATGACAGCGACGCCCGAGACTGCAAAAAACAATCCAGCTTTTGAGTCACGTCAATCATGAGATCAATGTAGGCTCGTCAGGCGACTAGTCAAGTGAACGTCCTCGTTTTGAATCGTAAGTTGTTAAATTTAAAAAAAAAATTAGTAACATGTACCACATCTTTTTGTCGGAAAGAATTACTGCAATACAAATAAAATACCATTTCAGTCCACGGGTGCGTGGACTCAAATGTCTGAAAATCCGAGCTCATTTCACTCGCGAATAATGGCCGGGGACTGACTTGAAAAGCGTTTTGTGAGGCAACATCATAATTGTCTTTTTTTTTTGTTTTGTTTCTGATGAGAAAATTATAAAAGGCACATAATTTTGTGTTATTCGTTTTTTCGTGCGATTCTTGGTTCCACGCGTAAAGGGAGTTGCCGAATATGTCCCAGGTTGACGAGCTGCAGTTTCAGGTACTCCTCCGCATCCACACTCTTAGGAAAAAGCTAGTAAAAATTTATTAAAGGCAGTAGTTACTACACCTTTCTTACCGTTACTACGTTTTTACTAGCTGTTTACCTCAAACGCGCAATAGGTAGTAAAAGCTTCTTAACTGCAGCGCTACCTTTTTCTGACCGTTACTACCTTTTCAATGCTATTTACTACCTTAAACGCGCGACAGGTAGGAACTGGAGCTGCTTTATGCGGGGAAGAGGGAACATGGCTGTTGGGAACTATATATGAACTCTGTTTCATAAACTGTCGCAAATAATTACTGCGTGTACCGTTACTTCTTAGTAAGAGATGCATTCCTTGGAATGTTTGCCAACAAGCTTGGAAGACAATATTGGACAGAAAGCAGCACCGTATTTGTAAGATCCTCTAAGGACGAGGCGGTCACTGACCAACCGACTTCTTTCAAATGATCAGTAAAAAGACGCATGATGTAACTACCGGGGACAGCGATTGGGTTACCGTGTCGTCGCTTGTGTGCTGTGTTTGTGTGTCTTATGTGTTTTAATTTATTGTTTGTGTTAAATGTATATTACGTGTGCAAATATTCGTACAATGCTTTTTTTCAATTTTGAGTTTAATGTTGACTAGCGCTACTTGGGTTTAAGAGTTTGAGAGCGACTTTTGGTACAGCGAAACGCTAATAACAAAAAAAAAAAAGTAAATCAACGCAAAAAAACAAACAAAAAGAACATAAAAAAACACGGAGGTAAAGAATAATAACTTTTTCGTTTGTGTGGTGTGCACCGGCGAGGGAGGAAACGGCTTACCTTCGTGCCAGGAGGAAGGTTCCTCCAATTCTGGAGGTAAAAATAGGCACTGCTTAGATGTAGTAGCGGTTACTAGGTCTTGGCAAAGTTAGTGCCGGTTACTAGCTAAAGTTAGTGAAAGATACTAGGCTTTACTGATGAGGTAAGTAATCATTAGTATCTTATTGAGCTAGTAACGTTACTGACTACAATTACAAAGAGCCTTGTGAATGTTGTGACGAGCAGTTACTAACTTTTGGTTAGTGAGTATGACGAACTTTTTTCTAAGAGTGCATGTCAGAAAGCTTCTGTCAGTCATCGTATGGCACAGGTCTAGCAAGTCCCAATCTTTCCTAAACATCTAACTAGCCTTTCATCTAACGAGACCTTTCTGCGCCTGGGGTGTACTGAAGTATGGTGCGGGAATATGCGGGAACGAAGATATCGGTAAACGCCTTGCGTGAGCCCAAGACTCTTTCGCTTTTACGCCGAGCCTCCTCGAGCAAGACCATGCTCGTGTAATGTGTCGGGTTTGTACACTAGAGCTGATGTTGTCCGCGTTCAACCTGTCATGGTGTTCTGTCCCACTTTCCACGTAACACGGACACGCAACAATTATTATTGCGCTCCCAACGCGATTGGCAATAAACGACGAAGACAAAAATAAGGTCCGTACACACAATTGCGTTTGAATGCGTTTGACTGCGTTGCGTCGACAAACGGCCGCGAGTCACCGGGTCAGCCGTGCTTCGTGTGAAGCGTGGCCACCAATTCAAGGAGTAGTTTGGCAAGTGGCATACGAATCACGAATGTCCCGGTTACTCGCAGTCGTATAACTCACATACACAGACAGCATTAAGGCCTGTTCACACATGCAGCGGAGCGCTACAAGCATAGCGCTAACCTCGCGCTAAGCGCGTGCTGACCAGAGCGTTCACCAGCTTTGTATCGCACCGCCAAAACTGTTGCTCGTGGCAGGCGATAAGTAGCTGACGGCACGTGTGGAGCGCTACATCAGCGCTTCGCTCCATGTGAGAACCGGCCTTTACTCTATAGCTTTCATGCGGTTTTAAAAGCAAATATGTAAAGCCTATAAATACACCCTGTGCTTTATAAATGGGCGATTTCATCTTAAAATTTGCGGGAACTTTGAAAAGATATAGATATATATTTTGGACCTCTAAAGGACCAAAGGCGGATTTTAAGATTTTGGGCGATCGTCACAGATCGCGTATTTGGAAGCTTCGGCGGCACTACCTTTTTCACAACAAATATACTTTTTACATGGCTTTTCAAACCACATTAAAAGCGCTAGATGTTAATAAAAATTTAATTGTTATTTATTTTTGTAAAAAGATAAAAAAACCTGGCCCCTTTGACGATAATTATCCAGGTTTCGATTATGATAACTTTTGTAAAAGTCGATTTTATCATAAATTTTAAATCAAATGACAGCTTAAACAAATGCCAATTCAAAAGCAAACTATAGGCAGATAAAGTTATGTTGGCCAAAAACGTCACTGATTACAGGAAGAAATTCTAAAAGTACAAATTTCAACAAAAAGTTTCTTAAAAAGGAAAATTTTTAAATATCATTTTCTTACGAAGAACTTTTGGTCTGGTTTTATACATTCAGTAAAAATAAAATGTAATATATACTTTTTTATTTGTATATGCTATTTTAAGATACGAAGCTATGTCGTAGCCTTTTGATTTTCCCAGATTGTTAATTATTTTTTGGGACTTTCTCATAGTTTTGGTTGGCTTTAATAGATCAAACAATTAAGCGCGTTATTATTATTTATTTGTGAATACTGTTCACCCCAAGTAGGGTGCTTATATAATATGTATAATATATAACATGCATAATATATAAATGCTTTTATACACACGTCCAGCATGTTTGCTAAAAATCAAAGAAAGTGCAAGTAAAAAAACAACAGAACAAAAACATTTCTCTAAATTGAGTAAGGAAAAGCAACAGTTTATAAATATTTGCTTCCAAAAGTCTTATCCGGGATACTGCGGAACTAGCAGTGTTGTAGGCGTTACCAAAAAAAAAGTAACGAAATACGTTACTCGTTACTTGCAAAATAAAGGAACGCGTTACCGACCTACGTTACCTCAAAATAACAAGGAACGCCTTACCGTTAGTGTTACAGATAAAATGCGACGCAAGGTACTTTTTGCGTAACTTTTTATTTATAAATTGACGGTAACAGCGTTTCTGTTTTTTTGGCTATAGCGTTTTTCGTCGCAGGGACAAAGGGCGTGGACGTTGAGGTTTTTCTAAAGCAGGACATTTTGCGTGGGGAAAAGACTGGCAAAATATTGAAGGTATGTGGAATAAGCGCCAAAATTAATGCCCTGCCGCCTATACTTCGTCTCAGCAGAAGTCCAGACGTAGCCGACGCTACGAGATAATGGCACCAATGAAACAGCGTGAAAAGCGCAAGTGACTGGGCCCTTTTGTTCATGATTGGTTCAGCGATGATAGACCACGTACAGAAACACGACGGACACCATGATGGTGCCCTCTTGACGCTGTCTGCTTAGTCCATCAGTTTTACAGCGCCGGCTGCGTCTGGACGTAAAGTAAAACGAAGTATAGAAGCAAGGAAAGAAATGAAGCGCACTTTTTCGGGCCTTGGGAAGATGAAATGAGTAACGTAACTCTGTTCCCCTTTACTATAAATTAGACACGTAAGTTTTGAAGAAGTAACGAGTTCGTTACTACGTTACCGAAAAAAGTAACATGTTACCAGTAACACCGTTACTTGTAACGCGTTACCGCTAGTACTGGGCACTAAAGGCAACCGAAGAATATAATTTTTAATCAGCAGGTAGGCCTAGCGCGAAATTTCGCCCTTTTTCAACTGGCGCTTCGCGACGCGCGCTAAGCCTTATGAAAAGCTGGACACGTTTAACCTTTTTTATCTTTGTTTCATATTAAAAAAAAAAAAGAAAAGAAGAAAAGCTCTCATACACTATGCGGGAGTACAGTGTTCCCCAAACCTAACGCCGTCATGAGATGGTCAGTTTTGGTCATTGGGCCTGCCGGTTCAACTATACGTGGTGTCGTCTTGATTCCCTTTCACAACCTATAACCTTTCACAACCTTTCACAACCTATATGAAGACATTCCAACTGCTGTAGTGACAAATGTAGAGTTGAGTAGCGTGCAAGATATCAATATTTGGGTGACTGAGTGGCTGGGTTAAGTTTGAAGAACACTGTACGTACAATTACATAAAAAAACATCTAATAACGCAAGGTTACAGACACGTTTATTGTGAGCTTAAAGCGACGTTAAACAGGATTAAAGGTTCACTACTCAGGGTTAGCAAATCGTTTTAACATAAAATTGAGGGACCATGGAGGTATCGCGGGCCTTCATGGTGCGGGCTGTTGCCTTTCCGCGGTGCCGCGGCTCTCCAGAGCCAGATAAATATATTATTATTATTATTATTATTATTATTCCCCGTTTTCGTCCACAGGTCGCGTACCGAATGTATCAGTAAAAACTAAAAGCCCTGTGCTTTTTTTTTTTTCGCGTCGCAACAGTGTGTGCGATGAGCTGCATCACTTTCTGAGCCGATTTTTTAAAAAAATGCTCCAACATACAATTACATTTTATGTAATTGTATGTATATCCCAATAGTGTATGCAAGCTTTCTCTTTTTCAAAACAAATAAAGAAACCGTATCATAATGTTTAAACAAGCCTACCTTTTTTTGAGGCTTAGTGTGCATGGAGAAGTGAGAATAGGAAAAAGATAAAATTTCATGCTACGGCTGTCGGCACGTCAAAAATGTCTTGTTTCCCCCAGGACTCTGTGATTCTGAAACATTCTGGAGTAAAGTATCTATAAGCTTTTAATTCTCACGAAACAAGTTTTGAAATTCATGTAGTTTTGATTTTCAGAGTTTCTAAAGTTCATAAATTGGATATTTACTTTATTTAATCGTATGTCAAATCGAAGTCAATGAATACTCTGATAAGGGGCCAAGAATTAAAATAATAATAGACATACAAGTTACGACTACCAAGCTTCGCGTCTTAAAATAGAACTTAAAACATTTTGTATTTTTAAATGTACAGATCTGTCTGTCCAAACCATATATAACATATGATTTTCATTGGATGTTATTGACCTTACCGGAAATCATTCATACAAAAAAATTTAAATTAGCATTTAAAAAATATGTTGAAATTAGGTATTTTAGAGTTTTCTGTTGTATTCAAAAACGTTTCTCGCTAAGATAACTTTATTTAACTATAACGATTTTGCACTTGTAAACAGGTATTTGTCTAAGCTTTAATGTAATATATTATTTATGTCAAAAAATTGAATGTTACGAAAGTTATCATCATTCAAACCTGGTAAATTACCCTCAAAGGGACCAGGTTGTGGATTTTTGTTTTACAAAAATAATCACCACAAGAACTTTTAATGAACATATTGCGCTTTTAATGTATGCAAAAAAATATGTAAAGCGTGTCTTTATTATGCGAAAAGTACCTGAGCCTGGCGAAGCTCCCAAATATATGACTTTGTTGATCTCCCTAATCTTAAAATCCGCCTTTGACCTTCAAAAAAAAAAAACAAAAAAAAAAACTTGAAAATAGTAAAAATAAATATCATGCAAGAACGGTTTTAAGTTTCGTCTTAGTAATGAGTTTGCCCACCATATATTTGTTTTAAATTTTTTTTAGGAATGCCCTTTTTTCTGCACGATTTGAAATAAAATTTTCCAAATAGGATTATTACGCGTTACTACCGTGACGAATAATGTCTCACTCGTGTGGGGAAACTAAGTTATCTTTCTTTCTCTCTCTCTCTTTCTGATGCGCACGCGCACCCCCATGCTAGACGTACAGGGGAAGATAGTGAACATATAATATAACAAAGGGAAGGAATCAACTTATGGAGAAAAAAAAAATATCGGCGATCAGTTTGGGTAGTTTCACACCAAAACTGTTTCATATGTTTAACTTTTTCGATTAAAAAAACAAACACAGAACGTAAAGTATACAACGCGGGACACTTAGCAAGGACACGGGATCAGTGGTTTATCGCATTTTAACAAGGAAATGCACCAACGTAAGCGGTGACGTGCTTTGCTCAACTCTAAATTGTATGAGGAAAATGCGAAAAGCTGCAATGTCGTGTTTGTGTTAACTGGGTCGGCCGCAGTGTTGTACACATGCAAAAACAAAAAAAAAAAAAAACTCTTACCCGTCTTTGGCAAATTGGGCCCATATATGCATTAGCATATCGCTGAACGTTCGGTCAGACTCTTCGTATTTTCCTGGGAACCTTGATGGCGACCCAAAGACGAGGGAAGCCTCCGTCAAGCGATCCACGTGATTCCTCAAGTAGGTTTCAGCATCCGCCGGGATGTAGCTGATAGCGTAGTAGTAGGTAGGCAGACCGGCATCTGCCAGTTTATAGGCCAGAGCAACGGAAGGGCACAATACGGCAAAGTCCTTCGCGCAACGCTCGACCGCCTCCACCACACTAGAAGGGTCACACGGTTGCGTGCTTCCGAGGCATTGTTGAACAATTTCGGAAGCCGACGGACGGCGATATCCCAGCGCGCTGAGCAACACGTGAAGTGCAACTTCGCCGTCTTTGATGGTCATGTTGCTTTGCTTTCTCAGTGACTCGAAACGACCGTCCAGCACACTGAAGATGAACTTGCGACCCTCAGCGTCGTTATGCCCCATAAGGATTTCGGCATCAGTGAATCCTTTCAAGGCGAAAATAAGATCGGGATTTTGAGGCAGGAATTCAGTACCGTACGTCGGGAGAGGCGATTCAATGCCTTGCAGGTGTAGTTCTGCTTGGGCGCTTACAAGTTCGAGGGCCGGACGGGACTTGAGACATTCCAGAACATCGTGAGGGTGTGACACAAGGGAATGGGTACTCTTGGAGCATCCCACCTCTACCGCCAGTGCATCTGCCTTCAAGAGCCCACGGCTCGTGCTCTCAACGCCCCTCGACGTGTAAAAAGCACCTCCTTGCATTATCACCCTTTGAAATAGTCCCCTAGTGACTGGGGAGAAAATATGAAGTCGAATGGCCATTGAGCCGGCGTCCTCTCCAAGAATGGTCACACGAGAGGCGTTTCCTCCAAACGCCTCGATGTTATCCTTGATCCACGTGAGCGCAAGGACCTGGTCGTACAGTCCAGCGTTCCCGGAGGCGTTCACGTTCACCGCATTCAGAAAGCCAAGAAAGCCGAGTCTGTAGTTGAACGAGACAACAACGACGCCCTGAGTGGCGGCCAAGACGGATCCGTCGAATAAGGGATTGTCCGAGGAACCTTCCTTGAATTCTCCACCATGGATCCACACCATGACGGCCTTTGAGTTATTCGGAGTCACCGGCGACCAGATGTTGAGGTATAGGCAGTCCTCTCCCATCTTGGGGACCGGAGCGTACGGATCCGACGGGGCGTCCGGAGGCGCCTCTTGTAAGCACCGCTTTCCGAAGGTCCTCGTCTTCTTGACCTTTGACCAGGGAGCCTTGGGGAGAGGTCTTTGGAAACGGAGGATTCCTGTGGGAGGCCTCGCGTACGGGATGCCCAGGAATGCGTGCACATTCTCGCCGTACACATTGAGTTGCAACCCTTCCACGTCACCGTTTTTTGTCCTCACGGTGGGATTCGTCGATTCACATAAAAAGCAGATTGCCATCAACAAAAGCGGGATCCACGTTGCCTTCATATTTCCGGTAAACATGAGTGCTGGAATCAAAAGAGGTACTCACATAAGGGTGGCATTGAAAGGGCTGCTGCAAAACTAAGTAGATCATTATAATGTGAATATCACTGAGAATAAGCAAGCCCAGGGGAGGGGGGGGGGGCACTTAATATTTTCAGGCTCTTTATCGACACCATCTCCTCGATACAGAATGTGCAGGAGCGTATACCCATGTTGTTGTCTGAGTCAGAAGAACTCTGCAGATACCTTTCGCGCTTCTGAAGGCTTCAAGGTTTCCGATAACTTCTGAACAATATAGCAGCAAAAAAGGAGACACATTCAGCCTTTCGAGCCGCGACAGTATGCCATCGTAGCGTGTCTTTCTGTCCTCAAAAGATAAAGTCTGACCGCATGTTATTCCCTTTGTTTCTTTATATAGCGGTGTTGTTACTGTACTCGGGGACAACTTTTCTTGACAGTGCAGTCGAAGGCACGGGCACGCGTGCCCTCTCCCATTTTGAGCGCTGGTCAAAGCTGTGCGTGATCTCTCCTTCTCTCCTCGGAAGTGCCAAGAAAGTTGTCCCCGTGTCTAAGGGTCTGTAAATACCACTTCGAATCAAAAGCTCCGCAACATCTCTAGCTTCAACGCAAAAAAGAGAGCCGGCATTTGGTGGATTTCTATTGCACTGTGAAGGCAATGAATGATGCAGTGCTATTCAAATCGAACCACTATTCAGACATTCCTAGTTTTTACAGTTGTTTACATTTATATGACCGGGCAGGGGCGGATACCACGAGCAACTCAATTGTGCATTGATTAAAACTGCTAGTGAAAAAAGAAATACAAAAGAAAAAATAAAGTGAGAAATTAAGATTTGTGTGATTTAGACATCTGTTAGTCAAAACCGAAAAGAAACAAGTGAGATGTTAATCAAACAACACGTTTTTGGCAACTAATACCTCAAGGGACAAACAAATCCAGGAAATTAGTGTCAGCATATTTTTATGTTCAATTCGCACCATCATGTGTACGTTGGTGCAATTTAAAGTAAAACATTAATTCACGATCCAGTGTCTACGCTTTACATCACTGCATCACATCACTGCAGAGTCTATAAACTTGTTTTACAATTTTTTGTTTGCTTTTTCGCTTGTTTCATTGGCCTTGTCACTTTACCTTTGCTTGTATCTTTTGTTGAAATGTTTGCAGTGTCGGTGTTTCTCCAGTGTTTGTACGCATTCGCTTTTCCTGTATACTGTGTGCAATGAGGATGTAAACTGTAGAAAGTTTTGTAACGTATTGACAATCTTTTTTTTTTCATTTATTTGTTATGGAACGTTTGCGCGTTTTATGAATTTGCACGAGATTTTCTGCATCGCCCTTTCTTCCTTTTTCACCGTGACCATTCATTTGGTCTGCTATGCAACAAATAAATAGAAACACAGTAAGATCCGGTAACTAACAGACTACCAGTGGCGTGGCCAGGAATTCTTTTTCGGGGAAAGGGGCACTGAGATGCCTGGGATGTCCAATACTTTGATGCGGTGGAGGGGGGGGGGGTTCAAAATGATTGTGCGTATTATAGGATCGGCTGGATTTCAAGGGGGGGGGGGGATGAAGCCCCATTAACTACCCCTCCCTCCCTTGGCTACGCCGCTGCGGGTTACGTCTGAGTCAATGGCATTCCTTCTGCTTTTGATGAGACAGAAATTTTATTCATGAAGTCAATGTTTTAACGATAACAACTTCAATTATTATCCACTCTGGAAAGTGCAGATAAAATAAATGACAAAAACTGAATGTCACAAATAGCTATTTCTCGACTTAAAAAGAACGATAATGCCGACTGGGAGAAACAGTCCACGTCCGGCGTCCACGTTCGGAAAAATCGGGTTCATAACGACAGTCTCAAATTTCGTACTTTACGTCCTTAAAAGTAACTTAAAATAGCGCAGAGCAACAACACAGTTTGTGAATAACTAAAGGACACGACTTACCGTGGAAAAACTTCAGCCGAGCCCAACGCCTGTTTTGAGCATGTGTATATCAGGCAACGCGGGAGATCGAGACTGCGGCCACTTGGGAGACCTCCTCCCATATCTGTGCGAGATAAGAGCACAAAGAGCTTTAGTGAGAGCACAATAGCGCCACGAAAGACCATGTGACGTTTCGATTAGGTGTCTTCACGAAAGGGGATTTCTGAAGTGACATCCTCAATAATATCTATTTCATATATACATAAAAAACGAAAAAAAAATCAGTGCGTGCTACTAATAAAATGAAATTGTGAAAATAAAAAAGTTGTTCTAAAAAAAGACCGAAACTCGTTTTTCTTAAAAAAAACTAAAATAAACGGAGGCAAGAAAGGCGAGAGAAAGAGAAATATTAAATGACTTCTGAAAGTTAGAAGAAGAACGAGTAAGTAAGCAAATATGAGAGATGGGACAAATTAGAATAGAACAAGAGGGAAGCAGTTATATATTATAATCTATTTGCCTGGCCGGTTGAATCCAGAAACTCGAGTAGATATATATACTGAATAGTCCAGCGATAGTGGACTGAGCCAGTTGAGAAGACAATGGTATCTTTTGATGGGATTGCCAAATCCAAGTGTGGAAGGCTTGGCCAACAGAGTACGACGGGCTCCCGAGTACTCTGGATTGTGTAGCAGGATGTGGGCAAAGGTCCCATTGTCGGAGAATTTAAGGCAGCCGGGGTTATCAGCAGACATATAGCACAGCCCCAGAGACTGCTGTTAAGCAAAGGAGGACACAAACGCGAAAAGTCTCAAAATGGGTTGTCACCAAGCTAACTGAACTGAACGCGCCAGACCACAGCTCATGTGGATGCCGATGTACAACACCAGTGAAACAGTCCCCGACAAACTTCGTGCTGACGGGAGTGTTTTTTTTTTTTCTTATTTTTTTTTCGTTTGGTTCTACATCGACGTAAAGGTAAACAGACCCAGCGGGCGACATCTAATGTACCCCTGCAAAACACATTTCCCCAAACCAATGCAGTTAGCTATTGGAAGCCTCTTACACGCATCGCCAAAATCTTCTCACCCACCCACCACCTTTTCTCTTTAACTTTTCCCCGTCATGGGAGAATAACACTTCCGCACGGGCATTTACACTAACACACAATACACTACACTTCACACTACAATACAATACAACCACGAAACCCTTTGAGAGAAATTGCCGTTCGGCAAGGCCGCAACGTAATTTTTAACGTCTCTATGGACTGCAAAAATTACGGTGTCTTAAAGATTTGTCGAAAACGTTTTAGAGAGCAGCACAGTGTAACATTTCGTGGATTGTATGCAAGAGTTTTGCGTGGCTAGTGAGAGCACGCGTGCTATCAATTCGTGTAAAAGTCTCTACTAAACCGCTTTAGAAGAGAGTGAACGGAATTATTTATGTTTCCCTCACAGCTGAAGTACATCAATAGGGGCATGACCCAATCTCCTGCCCAAAACACGGTGCAGTCCACGCGTGCTGGGGTCGCAAACTATGCTCTCTGGCGAAACTTCAAAGAGCCGACTTTAACGATCGTACTGCACTGACTACATTTCCCATTACAGCGTCGAACCACTGTCGTCATATCGCAGAGATGGCACAATTACTTTCAAAAAGTAATTAAATTACATTACTAATTACTTTTCTGAAAACTGCAAAAATGTAATTAAATTACATTACAAATTACCACAGGCTACAGGTAATGGCATTACATTTCAATTACTTTCCAAAAGTGATGAAATTAATTTGTAATTACTTTTGAATACCTTGAGGCAGTAATTCGAGCTCATTTTATTTACCGCATACACCAACACAGTGTTTACAAAACAAGCCCTCGTTTGCCCCCACAGTGCGTGTGCAGGAACCAGATCTGGGAGAAGCGAGGCAATGCGCATGCGCAGTGTCGACAGCAGCGCCACCGCAGTGATGTGACTTGAAAGAGCTGAGTTGGTCTGTATGTACCAAAAAAACTCAAATCTTCCTTTTTGCACTGCAACAAACTTATGTGCCTCAAAGTGAACCATACTGAACAGTGGTTTTGCCGGCGCACACGGCAGTAGTGTTAAGGGGGATTCAACTGCTATTTATTTGTACCCTTTTCCTCATAGATGGCGCAGAATTTTTCCGGAACAAACGAGTTGCACGTTCGCAGCTGCGCATGCAGGTCGGGCGCTCGAGGTGGGCTCGGGCCACGGGCTGTTCGCCAGCGATCTAAAGCTAGATCTTTGCTCTGCGTCCGCCGCTGCAGGAAGCGGCCAACAGGCGGCGCGAGATACGAGCCAGTACCAGAGCCGTTTATACTGAGAGAGTTTGGCCAATGGGCGGAGCTTGTTGCCCGCTAGAACCAACGGATTTCGCGATAACACAAAATGGCGTTACTTCTTTCTCTTCTTTATTCCTGAGAAATCGCATAGAGTTTCTATGAGCCAGAGCCACAAAATGGCGGACGGAATTAGTCATCCCCCAGTTGTCAGACTACGCTGCTGTGGTTGCCAGACTGTCAAAATCTCCTTAAAAAGACCAAACTCTCTCAGTATAAACGGCTCTGGCCAGTACATACGTTGATTACAGTGGCTTAGAAAACGTTGAATAAGCTCTGATTTACGAATGGATACGAAGTTCCGTCCACGTTCGAAATTATCGAAAGCAGAAGGTGCGGCGTTGCGGCCGTTTGGACCAGGACATTTAACACGCAAACGTTGTTTTGCAAAAAAAAAAAAAAAATAAAGGTTAATTTTTAGAGCTTAATTTAAAGCTAGAAAACCAAAAAATGGCAGTTTTGCACTTCCTACTCTCTTAAAAATGACTGCATGTCTACTTACCCGTAAAACATTCGAAGAGCCAATCTCTGCGATCAACGAAATCAGCTCAGCGAATGATGACGCAGAACATCTGTTTAGACCACAAAATTAATTCTGCGCTGTGGCATTACGCAATGCAAGCATGACGTTTTGCATTGCGCAATGCAACAGCGCAGACTTCATTTTTAGGTCTAAACGGATGTTCCGCCTCATCATTCGCTGAGCTGATTGCGTAGATTGCAGAAATTGGCTCTTTGAGTGTTTTGCCGGTAAGTGGACGCGCAGTCATTTTTTAGAGTGTATGTCCTATATCGGCCTGCTCTTCGTCTGAATACTGGTTTGCAAACCCGCTCCCAGGGCAGCTAAACTCGTGGAGCAAAACATTCTTCGCTTTTTGACGTAGCGGGGGGACTGACCAAAAGAACGCCGCAAAGTTTCCTCCTCCCTGCGCGCGCTCAACTTCGCAACTTTTGACGAAAAATCCCCCGCGATCCCTAGACGGTGCACGAGAGCACGAGACAGCGCGGGGAGGCGAGCGTTCGCGCCGCTCGCTGTACGTTGTCTTTGAGCTCTCTAGCGCCGACAATCCCGTCATGCCTCGCCCAGGCGAGGAGCGAGAGCAGACGACGTGAGTTCGTCTGCTACGAGGCGGCATTCGCACAGCGGAGCTGAAAGAAAAAGTTGGTATTCTGCTCGAAATCGCGTCCCGCGGGCCACAAACTCAAACGCGAGCTTGAGTTGTAAGCGTCTCATATTCCACGAAGGGAGGAATCGACGACCCGTGTTTTATTTGCAAAATTTGGGTCGCTTTGTTGCCGTACAGACGCTGAAACCTACCAGTGTGTAATGAAAGGCCCAGGACAAACACAGAGGCCGCGAGATCTCGCATCATCTGTGTGCAGGTGAAAAGTGGAACATTTTTCGACAAAGCTCCCACAGCAGAAACCTGTGACGCATTCGCTCAGCGTCCGGGAAGGCTAAACATGGAGACGTTGCCCGAGGCTCAAGCACAGTCATATTTGAACGGCAGCTATCTTGCCCCGTCGTATTTTGTTTGAGAAAGCTCTCGTTCTCAATGCCCACACCAGGGAAATAAAAAAAGTCTTACGAAACGTATTGCTAGATGTTCCAAAGAACTAGATTTAAGCAGTATCCTTTCAGTGGTTCACTCATAATACTATGCTTAAAACGAAGCAAGCTTTTGCGCGTACAGTGCCATACATTTTCTCAAGTGTATGCTGTTTTGTAGTCAGCTGGCTTCGGAAACTTACGCCGTCTGTATATATCTCTGACAGCCTAGTTCCTTAATTGGAAATCATCGCAAATATAAGTGACACGTTGCAGCAACCAACGTTTATAGAGAAACGATGGCAGCGACTGCGCTCCCGCATTCCCACCCATCACGTCGAACAAAAAGGCGCTAGTTTCGGTTTGAGGTCGGTACTTTTCTACAACATCTATGGCGACAGCATCAGTCTGCACTAGGTGCATTCGGCAAGTTCGTCCGGGGCCTGTTCTCCGTGCAGCACTCCGCGGGTGCAATGCATTAGAACTCTCACAGTGCAAGTCTGGATCGCGGATCGGGAGCCCGTCACTGGCCTCACCGGCGGCCATTGCTTGACAACAGGCAATATGCCGCGTCCTGTCTAGTTCTCCCTTCGTTTTCGTCCGTGTTGTTTTGGCGTATTACACCATGAGGCAATACACGAAAGTCTAAGGGAGAAACACGCAAAAATAGGAAGCTTGTACGCGGTGCTCGAGGGCGAGTATTTTATGGCGTGCTGCGATGATTATATCGGGTGCTTGGAGATCAACTAGACATTCGTCAAACGTTCGAACATTGATTTTAAAAAAAATAAATAAATGGGCCGAAGCACCACCGACTTTACTGACGTCGCTTGCTTCGGTTGCTAAATAAACGGCAAGTTCAGCGACTGAACGGCACGCTCCGAGTTTCAGTTTGTCACGGGAGCCCTCACAGCAGTTCAAAGAAAAAGCTTTCACCATGAAGTACTATGTATACAAGCGGTTAAAACGATGCGAATGTCCCCAGTAAAGGCCTTCTAACTTATCCTTTGCTGAGCTCTGATGATTCCGAGATCACGGATGACACCACAATAACTCTCGGTAGCCCTTGTCTCATTAAACACATCACAGTTAACGCCCAACAAAGTCGCCCTCGACCCTCAACCACACAACGTTTATTTAAACAAGATTGGTATTCGAACGCGTTTAATATTCTTGCCCACAATATTAACTGTTATTTGCGGAAACACGATAGAAGTTTCATGGTCGAGAACAACCTACTAACGTAATAAAATTGAGTTTTCCCGTTTCTCCTATAGCATGCATTAGATCGTGTCAAGCGATGGCTACCGGTGGTGCCGCTCGACCCCAGCAATACAGGCCTCTATCCGCGATCCAGCCTAATAAGAGATCAGTGGTGCCAGTGATATTAGACATAAATCGTGTATTTGGATCGGTACACCCATACCTGCCGGATGTCGGGACGAGGCGCAAAACCGTACATCCGGCCAATATTGAAGCCGGTTTTCGGCCGAAGTTGCCTCGACACTCGCCAAGAAGCAACGTGTTGTTTCGGCGACTCGTTTGTGTAATTTAATTTTTCAGTCATTTTATTGGGTCCCGGGCCACTGTGTACACCCCAAAAAAGGAATGTACTGTGGTAATTACACCTTGACGAGAAGGAGGCACGTAGCCAGGATTTTGTTTTAGGGGGGGGGGGGGGGGGGGGCGCCCATGACAAAGTGCTCTATGAGGGGGAGGGGGGAGAGGAGGCCCCAGCAAAATGGAAGATTTCGGGGGGGGGGGCGGGCCTTATTGGCCCCCCCCCCCCCCCACTGGCTACGTGTCTGACGAGAAGGGGTATTGTAGTTTTACATCTTTATAAAAAGGTGTAGTGCATTATCACACGTTTTAAGAAACGTGTTTAAAAAATCACACATTTTTAAAGGTGTGAGGTTTACATTTTTTATAAGGTCTATTGCTACACTTATTAGGGGGTTAGTTATTGGACACCCCACTTACATGTATAAAGGTGTGAAAATGTTTAATTTGTATATACCTCTAACGGAAGAAAATCTCTTTCATGTGATTACATCGAGTGCCGATGAAACGATCTGTCGATGACACGTCGTTCGATGAACTGATTTGACCGCCAATGAGTGACGATTTCCAGTAAAATTTCGGGGAAATAATTCTGCCGGCTGCCGGGAGACTCGAACTTACCCAAGAATTATCCCGGTTCTTGTTTGTTTTCCAACATTCTGAATTGTATACCAGCTTATTAGCACCTCTTCGGATATTGCAGAAAAAAAAAAAAACAACGATGGCAGCCGCAAAAACTCTGACAGCCCGGCTCACAGTCATGTGGGAGACTGACAGGTGCTCGTCAGTCGCCACCATGCCTTGAAAGCTACCTGTTTCGAAGAACCGGAGCGCGCAAAGAACTTGTGGTTCCACGGTTATGGTAGACGCGATTGTCTACCGCCTCGAAGTCCGGGCGCCGAACGAAGCTCGTCGCAGAGTCAACGCACAACGGCTTTCGATAGCCGGTACTGTCGCCGAAAGTCGTCGTCGGGGAGTTGAAAGGCGTCCCCGGTGGTCTCAGTAGCGACGCCGACGGTGGCGGAAGACAAGCTCGGCCGCAGCGTACGGCACCGCCATGTTGATAAAGTTTAACTTCGCCTCGATCCGAAGCGAAGATCTCGAGCTCAAACCACGGCTCTCGCAAAGTTCGGAAACGTCACTTTGACGTCAGCGACAACTTCGACAAACGAGGTTTCTTTTTTACACAAACTTCGGAGGGATTTTGTGCGTCAGCAGGTCGCCTAGGGACAATCTGTAAAGCATTAATTTTAGCTTGGCGTAGGGATGTAGGGACAAATGGGCGCTACGTCATCGGCGAAGCTAAAGCTCCTTCATGTTTCAAAAGTAGCGCGATGTTCGTCGATGCACGAGGCACGTGCAACGTGCAGTCCTTGGGAAGATCATGGCCGCACAGCGCAGCACTGAGCTAGATTTCAGACGCCATGAGTTTCCCAGAAGTGGCGCGCGGCACGTGCCTCGAGCATTTCTACAACAATGAATGGCGTCACTTTTTCCAGGATAGAGGGGCTTTAGGCGAAGCCGTTCAATCAGCGGGCTCCTCGCGCCCCTCACACGCCGCACGCGCGCCTCGATGAACTTTGCTACATTCTGCCTCTCTCAAAGAAATGAGCGTTCGAATGATTGACACCTCGCTCGGCGCGACGCCAGCGTCGCGGGAGTCCAATTAGCGCGTTCCGGAAACTTCGGGCACAAAGTTGTGCTTGACGAGTTTAGCAACCCAGGATGTGTGGAGTAAAGCTCATCTATCCTGGGAAAAGTGGCGCCAATCATTTTTGTGGAAATGCTCGAGACACGTGCCGCGCGCCACTTCTGGGAAGAACTAGAGCCACTAAACTCTGTTTCACCTTATCTTTTACCGCAGCGAAGGCTAGGAGTGCGAGCTCATAGCTTTGGCAGCTGCCCCGAATGCACGAGAGCTTGTGCCGCCGAATTCTGCCCCAGAGCAAGGAGCTCGCGCTTGTAGCCTTTTCTGTGGTACATCATAAGGTGAAACAGAGTATAGAGTATCGGCACTCTGTTCCCCAACATTGTTGTGGGAGCCGACATTTTGGTGCTTGTGCAGAGTAGACGCAACTGCCGATCGTCATGATTCAAAAACGCGACTTCCTCAGCTTTAGATTCAATGTTAGGAAGCATGTAATATTGCTTTGCTCTGTCGCGAACTGTTTACATTTGTGGAGGACGGAAAAGCGTTTCCTGTGATTTCAGATAAATCTTCAGATAACTGGCAACCATGATTTTAAGCCACAATATGAACAAGTGTCGTTCCTCTGAAGCGTACCTTATTTAGTGGCACTATTGAAGAATGATGGCGTCTGAAATCTAGCTCAGCGCTGCGCTGTTCGGCCATGATCTTCCCTGTGCCACTAAATAAGCTACGCTTCAGGGTAACGACACGTGTCCATATCGTGGCTTAAAATCATGGCTGCCAGTTATCTGAAAATTTATCTGAAATCACAGGAGACGTTTTTACGTCCTCCACAAATGTTTAAACGATTCGCGACAGAGAAAAGCAATATTCCATGAGCTTGCTAACACCGAATTTAATGCTCTGGAAGTAGCACTTTTGAATCATGATGATCGGCAGTTGCGTCTGCTCTGTATAAGCACCAAGATGGCGGCGCCCACAGCAATATTGGGGAACAGAGTGCCAACCCTAAGCATAGCTCATTTAGTGGTGAGGTCCACACTTCTGCGCTTCGAGTCAAAAGCAACAAGAAGCAACGGTTTCCCACCCGTGAACTGTACCAAGGAGTTCTCTGTCCAAGCAAGTGGCGCGGCTCTACTACTTGTCCACGATCGCGAGCCAAGTGCACAGCAGCTGACAACATTGGCAGCGGGTATGGCAAGAGAGGAAACTTTTTGCCTGTCTGCCTGTCAGCGAAAAAGAACCACTCAAATACACAAAGCCATGTTGCACTCGAGTTATCCTCGCCAATAGACCCTTTCCGAAATTCAGTGCCATCTGGTGGTTTGTAAAGCAGTTTAGGTTTTGCCATATCAATGGCGGAAATGAACTTATATCGGCACCGTCACTTTCGCAAGTCAACGGCACGCGATGAATTGTTCAGTGTGAGTTCTTTCTCGATCACTTTCAGTTCGATGGTGACCAAGAACCTGCATTCAGAACAAGCTCCAACCCACTCAGATGCCTAGAGAAAATTCTATACACCAAAGGGCTTTAAAGCCGATTGTGTGCCGCCCACAGATTGACTGAATCTGAGTTATTAAAAATGAACGCTTACGTAGCTCTTGTGTTCCATTCCTACGTCGCGTCGTACTGACCCCCCGAATGTACAGGCCTCGCAAGATCCGCTTAGGAGCATCTTCAACTTCTTCCTTTATGAGTCACTAGAAGGGCGCCATTTGTATGGCACAGATGCCGTTCCACAGATGATGATAGTGATCAAAGTGGCCAGACTGAATTTCGGAAAGGGTCTATTCCATAAGTTGAAGGCGCTGCCGGCAAGTGCAGACAAAATTCATTTGATAAAGCTTACTAGCTTTATCAAATGTTTTTTAATATGGATTCATTTGATAAAATTCACGCTTACAAGTACCGCCAACGATTGTTGTCGAAACGCGTAAGACACCTGCGAGGAGCGGGTGCTCTGCTGCCATTCGCTTCCAAAGGCCGCTCATTTCATGTACTGCGCCGATAGCTGCTTCCAAGGGCCGCTCGAGATACGGGCCTCGTGCACTGGCGCATTTGACACCACCTGCAAGACATACGCGAACATATCGATGGGCTTTAGTTCAGACCACGGTGGTCCAGACAGATAAAGAGGGATCGGTGGCCACGTGCAATAAAGAAAAAAAAAGGATCGGTGGCCGAGTGGGCTAGAGCACACCAGCTTGGAGCACGTGGAGTGAAAGCTCGCGCTGTATAACCGAGGGATCCTGGGTTCAATCCACCTTTTTAGGAAATCACCGGTTCGAGATTTTGCGCAGAGAACGCGCGTGCACACCACGAGCGCTCTCGCGAGATCTCGCTTGAAAGTATGCCATGGTCGCTCGTGAATCCATGGAACGCGCACATGTGTTTTCATACCAGAAACTCTGAAACCAGGATTTTTAAAGAGGTGGATTCCACCTTTTCCCGTTTCTACCTGGATGAGCATCGTACCGGCGTGCTGTCGTATATCACTACTGCGTGATGCACGTTAAAGACCCCAGGCTAGCGGTTGTACTGCACTGGCTAAATTGCTCACCTACAGCTGGGAGACAAGTCGCCCGTTGAAGCAGACTATGTTCTAGGAATCTAGGCTGTATAACCATACACACCCCAATTTCTTTCCAGACAGGTAAGGTAGCACCGCTTCCTTCCAGGCCCGTTCACACGATGCATTTTTCTCGCGCATCTAGTGTCGCGAAATGTAGTTTGCGAAATGGTTGCGCCGTATGAACGAGTCCGAAAAAGACGCGCGAATCTAAAAAAATTAGCGCGCACACCTCGCTTCTGGAGCGAGCTTTTGCTGAAACTTTGCCGAATCCTGTCAATCTAGAGTTCCTGTATAGGCTCCCTACGGGAGCCAGAGTTGCGCGTTCATGCATGGCATGTGGATTCAGCTCCTCACGTGACTGAATTCGGCGAATAGCAGCGCCGCGCGTTCGAGGCGCGCGGCGAGCTCAAAAGCCGGGGAACGTACGCCGGGGTGCGTACAACGTCTACTTTGCTGCACGACACTTGATACGGCTCCTCACGTGATCGGATCTCGGCGAATAGCGGCGAGGGCGGCACGCGGCACGTGGAATCAAACGCGCAACTCTGGCTCCCGTAGGGAGCCTATACAGGAACTCTATGTCAATCACTCTGAGGGCGCCGCCAACGGCCGCTCAGAAACGCTCTCACGTGGCCTTTGAGGGTGGAGCGAGCTGTTTGAGAAGACCACTTCACTGCCGGTGTTGTAGCCGAGCCAAATCCGAACAAACCGAAACCACGAGCGTTAATTGGATACTGCCGGCGCTTCCGCAAGCACGTCAAGCACCACTGAACGAAAAGTGAGTAGCATATCGGGAAAAAAATCCAGCGATGGACGAAGACGATTAGCGGGAGTTGGCGAGATTAGAATAGTGCTCATAGCGTTGTTGTCGCGACGATACCGCTGGATAAGAGACCATCGAGTAAACTGAAACCAAGTTTGCTTTGTTTACAAGAGAACGTGAAACCATGTGCGCTCTCTGAAACAGTTGGCACAGTAAAATCGGGGCAGACATGGGCGCCGAGAAGTAACCAGATAGCGCACGTAGCGTTTCTATGAATACCATGTGCATTGATAGGAGCTTTGGCAATGAATTGGCTGCGTACGGGCTCGGCGCCGGCACATGTCCTGCACGTACAGGTTGCCGCCTCCATCGGCTTTGCGCACATGCGAGACCGCTCCAAGTAGTGCAGTATGTGAGAAAAAAAATTAAAGTGAATTGACTGCATAAAATGCGCAAAGCAGGTCCCCAGATAAATAGCGATCTGATTCGGAGCGCCACATTATGGTCAACACCGAAACTATTTTCGCGAGTCTAAACGTCATCGTTGTTGCACGTGAAGCGGTACGTGTGAACGAGCACATTTCGCGAAACTTGAGTGTCGCGAAACTGTTGCGCGCCTAAAAGATGCATCGTCTGAACAGACCTTAAGATCACTGTTGAAAGAGGTGTTCATAACGGACAATAGCATAGTGAATTCCCGAGGTTATTTATGAAGACACTAAAGTTTTTTAGAGGTTCATTTGAGTTTGCCTAAAAATTAGAAAGGTAAAGAAAAAAAAAACAAAAAAAAAAAAAAAACGTACGCCTTACTTTACGTAGAAGCGTATTTTCTACTTATTGATGGCCCTTTTGGTTTTCTTAGTAATCCGCAAAACGGGAAGTGTTAAATTTAGAAAAAAATTGTTTCGGGCACCAGAACGCTAACGTCAAAATGCAATTTGCATCTCAGAGTAAGCACCTGTTTGTTGGTTAAGAAAATATATTGTAATTGTTCAAAATATAAAAAAATATGCTTCTTTTTTGTTTTGTTTTTCATATCCATTAGCCACCAAACAAGGTCTACAGAGGATGATAATATCTGAAATAATGTTTCATAAAATAAATGTTGTTCGGAATAAGTATTTTAGCCTTCTTTGCAACTCATTCGACTATACATTTTTTTATTTCCAAATACATATTAGTAGGGTGCCCTCATGTGCGCTTTGCTTAGGGTGGAGACATCTGGCCATTTTGTCCCACACTTTTTTTTTTGTTTTTTTGTTCAGAAGCGCGTGAAAGAGCGTGTCCCAGCACGCGTTTATGGCGCTGACTGTGCTATGGCGACATTTTGTTTTTGTCGATTTATTTGTATTTTACCCGTGAGCGCGTTCCGTCGGCATCGGGTATAGACCTTTCCAGAAACGAGCTTGTGGCCGGTGCCATTTTGAGCGTTCGTGCGTATGGCGCGTGCTTTGCTCGCTTTCCGAAGCGACGAACACGCACGTGCTGGGCTGTGAAGATCGCACGCTGGACTGTGATTTTGTAAACATTGGAAAGGTCTATACTACAAAGGGTGGCAACACCCTAAGCAGAAGGACATTGAGGCACCCTACATATTAGGATATCTCTGTTCAACCCTGCACGATCTTAGGGTGCTTACGTGCCACGATTCTAGCGTATGGAAGCGTTTGACCACGCGCGCTAACATAGTACACACAAAAAAATAGAATCAACAAAAGTATCGCCTTCAGAGCCTTATCAGGCCTTTCGCTAGGAGTCTGCTGATGACTAGTTACACATTTTCGCAGCGTTCAAAAAGTGCTGACCAACGGAGCCATCAATTGTAATTCTGTTGTCTCTATGTTTATACAGCGGGAAGTTAGTCAGGTCTGAGGGCATCTGGTGCCTTCGTTGGAGATGAAAGACAGCGCAGTATACCGCTGCCTATCTGACGTCTTTAGCGTGCATCACGCAATAGTGATACATGACAGCACGCCGGTATGATGCTCATCCAGATTGAAACGGGCAGAGGCGGTGGATTGAATCTACGATCAGTGAGCTTTACATCGTGAGCTTTCGCTACACGTGCTACCGATCCACGAGCAACGAGACATCGCGGTCGAATTCGAGCTCGAGAGAAAAACAACAACAGCAACAGCAAGAAAACCTCCGGTTTGAGGAGGTTTTCTTGGAAATAAAATTATTTCCAACTTTCTTGGAAAGTTGGAAATAAAATTAACAGGGTGATTTTATTTACACAAATACGCGAATACAACATTATTTTGCTTTCTTGTAATGGTCTTAAAATTAAGATTAGAGGCACACCTAGTACGTACGGCCAAGCGTTTTGTCACGTTTGTCTTCTAAATAATTGTATTTTCAAAAATGCCTCAAAACGCGCTAAAAACAGTCAAAACGGTCATATTTCTGAATTTTATTAAAAACCTCCAGCGCTCTAAAAGAAAAATCCAAGGGCCGCACAACCTTCATTAGGTTATCATAAGTAACCTCCAAAAGAATGAATACCATCGCGCATTCCTGAAACTCAGGTTTGTGTAGCGAAATTTGCCCATTGAGTGACGAGCGGTTGAATCCCCCTTAAACATGATGAATTGCTTGTTTTGATATGACTCAAAAATAGTTGACTCATCGGTTTCGCTGTTCATTCAACGGTGAAGGTCCTAACTAAAAGGATGATATGTTTCCGTCTTCCTGATTTAGAAGTTGTAGTCCGTGTCAATTTGTCAAGTCCGGCATTGGCAGCTCGTTCTTACAAGGAGTCGTCACGTGAAACGTTTCCCTTCCGCCTCGGACGCAGTCTAATTCTATTCTCCCGGAGCACAATACTAGGCGATAACGTTTCTTGGCAATGCAGTGGAGAGGAGGAGAGCCCGCGCACAGCTTTATTGAGTGCTCCAAATGGGAGAGGGAACGCGTGCCTGTACCCTCCACTGCATTGCCAAGAAAAGTTGTCGCTGAGTCTAGTTGACCTATTCACGGTCATTCCTTTCAATGAGCATTTTTCCGAAACACCGAAGAGTCCAAGGTTTTGCGCATTGTCACACAAAGGGCCCGGATAATTGCTAAGCAGAAGCGTCGTCAGTTGAGAAATGGCGCGAGCTTCCCTAAATTGTTTACTTTCCCAACAAACTGGGGGCGATATCTGCTTGTAGGCTTACCTCCCATTCACACTGGAAGAGGATCCGCGTTCGCGAAGCGGTTGCAAACGCGGTTGTATAAAGATCTAGTGCAATTGCACGCGCATTTGATGTCATCAAATGCGCGTGCAATTGTACTGAATCCTTATACAACCGCGTTCGCAACCGCTTTGCGAACGCGGATCCGCTTCCAGTGTGAATGAGCCCTTATACCCAAATCACACGGTAGCGTACAGGTACCTTTAGCCCAGGTACCTGTCGTAAAGGGAGCTGGAGATCGTGATCACACGGCGCATAAAGGTTCCTTTCGCTAAGGGAGGTCCTGTGTTAAACGGAGCTCACCGAGCTCCCTTAAAGGGTAACTGCAAAGAAAAAAAAGTGTTTTTTTAAACAACCTAATTGGGACAAGCATGTCACAAAACAAATGTTCTGCGAAAAAAATATTTTTTTTAAATCAATATTGACGCCACAGGACGTAATTTAGTCGGAGTCAGAACCTCTCCACATTTGAAACTCCCGCTCTTTCGACCCCCGCGGAGGAGAAGTACGCCCCGCCCCTCACTCTCCTGACGCAGCGTCTCGACTTCCGGTCAGATCTGGCAACAACGCACGTTAAACCAGAAGCTGCGCTGGCTGCGCGGTCTGCGAGCTCATAGCGAAGACGTGACCGGAGAAGTGCCCCTGTGATGTTCGCGGAAGACGGAAAGTATCATTCGTAATCGTCGTGTGGGCTTTGAAAGCGAAGTGAGTTACAGGGTCCACGAGTGCGCAACCACAAGCGAAGGTCACGACAGCGCTGCGTTGACTTCGGCGATCTCGTTCTGTTTGGTGCAACAGCGATGCGACAAAGAACTGAAACGTTCGTGGTGTGCGTGGTGCGGTGCTTCGAAGTAGACAGACACCCACGCTACACGGAGCGCAAATTGGTTATTGTGGTGTTGATGTTAACGGGTTCAGTCTCGTCGTCGTCAGCTGATCCAGTCAAACTGGTCCGGGAGGACGCAGCGAGCCTTTTTAAAAGTAAATCTTTCTTCTGTTTCAAAATGTGGAAGATTCCCGACGCATACCGTGAGTAAAAAGCTGCGGGCGTTTACAACAAAATTACGTCGTTTTAATTGAACAATGAACTCCGAATTGTCCTAAATCTGCCGTTTTTATGCTTCGTGTTGTTGGACTGCGTTTGCACAGCGACATGTTGCGCTCATCGTGCGGTGTGAATAAATGTGGGCAAGATTTCGTACCTGCCCACAGATGCATGAACTGGGACCATTTTTTACGTAGTGAACACGGTGCTTTTTTTTATTTAGAGTGTCTAGTCGCGGACGTTCGATGCACCCAGTGCGAATCTCGACGGCCTCCGGAGTGATATGACGAGAACGTAACTGGACACGTTTGTCGCTGCGCGAACGCTTCACTGCCTCCAGCAAAATAGCATTCCTTTCGGGGCGACATGGCTGCTGGAAGGCTCGCTGTCGGGATCACTCATCTGACATCTCTGAAAAGTCGGCATTTGCACGCGCAAGCAAGGAAGCAAAAAAAAAAAAAAGCACGCTAAGCAAGCAAAGAGGAAAATGAAAGAACCGTGGTATGACCCTCGAATTCGGTATGAATTCTAGGACTTTATTTTCACAAAGACGGCACCGCCAATACCTGGCTGACAACGGTCACCCGGCAATGCCAGGCGGCCCTCAACGTCATAAGAAGGCTTTGTGGCACCAGAGGTGGTCTTGACGAAGAGGTGGCTCGCCGAATGGTGAAAGCCCTCATCGTATCCAGGATCTGCTATTGTGCCCTCCACTACAGACTCACCAAGACACAGTGGAAGAAACTGGAAGTCCTCAACAACAACGCTGCGCGCGTTATCACGGGCCTTCCCCGTTACACCCCGCTGAGCATACTCAAGGCACACGCAAGGCTCAACACGGTTCAGGAAACCGTGGAAGAGAGCGCCCGTGCTCACCTAGAGCGACTTCAGCATTCAGCCCCCGGACGTCTGATCCTGGAAATGATAGGCTCGGACAACCGAGCCCTTCCCTCACTTCCGGAGATCGATCCTCCATGGAGCGACGACGCCTGCATCGTGGACGATCGTCCGGTACCCAGGGGAGCGGGACCCAGCCGTCCTGACAAACAAGCATGCCAAGTGCATCAACATTGCAAGCTCGTCCAAGAATGGACGGACACCAGTGAAAGACTCGCAGTGTATACTGACGCTGCCTTCGTCTCCTCCCTCACGCCGGCTTGCTCCGTCGCGGTCGTAATTCCTCGCCTAGGACTTTCTATGGCGGAGACATTGCCCGGCGGCACATCGGTTAAGGGTGGAGAACTTGGAGCCATCCAACTTGCGCTAAGCGTCATCATAGAAGAGGGAGTCCGGCCCAAACACCTCCACATTTTTACAGACTCTGTGGCAGCCCTCACGGAATGCCGCAACCGTCAATCACCGAACAAGAGGGTTAAGGCGATCCGGCGGATGGCCTCTCAACTACTTGTTGACGGCACAACCATCAAAGTGTCCTGGATACCCGCCCACGCAGACATACAGGGCAATGAACAAGCTCACTCTAAGGCTCGCGTGCAGCTAGATATCCCCCGCGAGCCGAAGAGTGTGCAACATCACTTACAAGATCACAAGTACTCGCTTGCACCGGAGCTCGGTGTAGACTGCGATGAACCAGACTACGATCCCGAGGAGGCGAAGGAACTAGCCAAACAAACCTCGAGACAGACCCTGAGGGCGGCCTTGACACCCTGTGTAGATCCGCTCCCGAGCGGGCTGGGCAGGGGAAACACGGTGCTGCTCCGGAGGATCGTAACAAACACAGCATGCACACCGGCGCGCATGGCACGTTGGTCTACGCGACCCACAGCCTCCCACTGCAATTTCTGTAACGACCCGTCACTCCTGTCGACCAGTATCACCTACTTTGGGCTTGCCCAGAGTTGGAAGAGATCAGACGGAAGCACACACCACCAGACGTCACCAGCCTAGAGGAATGGACTCATCCTGAGGGTCCTCCCGACAAACGTCGAGCTCATGACCTCTCTTTTGGATTTTATTCACAAGGCGGGGCTGACAACATATCTATCTATAAGTCCCCAAAACCCCCTTCTCCGGCCTTGATCCAAGCTCGTAAGCTACCGGTCCGATCCCCTCCCTTCCTTCCATAAGGCCAATAAACGCTTTCTGAACCTGAACCTGAAAGCCGAAACCCCGCGTCGCTTCCTATCACTAACACCTGCGACAGCTGCTAAACACACACTACTTCACTTCAAGAAGTCTCACTCAAGCACCTGGGTCAGCACGAAACACTGATCACTTCGGCGAAACGACTAGTCGAGGTAGGCAAGACAGGCGGGAGCAGAGACTTCGGCGGCCATGAAAGAATGGCGAAGCTTTTGTTTGTTATTGTATGAATCCAAACGGAAGTGCCCGTTTTGTAAACCTTTTGTAAAGAATAGTAACTTTCCTCACATGGGTTATTCTTTAAACGTAAAAATATGCCGCTCAAAAGGAAAGTGCAACATATAACAAAGGTTTAACAACCAAGATCTAAGCTGTCAATCAAACTCTTAGCCAATGAGAACCTATTGGGATTGACGTCACGTAATCACAACTTCTTGGCGCGCGATTTAAAACGGACGAAATTGCCGCAAACTAAAATCAGTCTCACGCAATAAATATTGCTGTAAATTTTTTTTTTCTCGCGGAAAAATTGTTTTCTGACATGCTTGTCCCAATTAGGCTATTTAAAAAAAAAACTTTTGTTTCTTGTCACTTGTCAATCAATGGGCAAATTTCGCTACACAAACCCGAGTTTCAGGAATGCACGATAGTATTCATTCTTTTGGAGGTTACTTATGAGAACGTAATGAAGGTTTTACGACCCTTGGAGTTTTCTTTTAGAGCACTGGAGATTTTTAATAAAATCCAGAAATATGACCGTTTTGACTGTTTTTAGCGCGTTTTGAGGCATTTTTGAAAATACAATTATTTAGAAGACAAACGTGACAAAACGCTTGGCCGTACGTACTAGGGGTGCCTCTAATCTTAATTTTAAGACCATGACTAGAAAGCAAAACATTGTTGTATTTACGTATTTGTGTAAATAAAATCACCTTGTTAATTTTATTCCCAACTTGTTAAACGAGATGGCGACACTAGTACTATTTGTCTCGAACCGGAGATTTTCTTGCTGTTGCTGTTGTTGTTTTTCTCTCGAGCTTGAACTCGACCGTGATGTATCGTTGCTCGTGGATCGGTAGCACGTGTAGCGAAAGCTCGCGCTTTAAAGCTCACTGATCGTGGATTCAATCCACCGCCTCTGCCCGTTTCAATCTGGATGAGCATCGTACCGGCGTGCTGTCATGTATCACTACCCAGGCAGCACAGTAGACGTCGAAAGAACGTGATGACGTCAAGAACCATATGTCGAAAGAACGTCGAAGGTCTGAACGTCAGGTCCCTTCGACGTAATACGGAAAGGTAATGTCTGGAAAAAAGGGTCGATTTTACGTCGACATAACGTCGCACTTAACAACCTTAGAACGTCGAGTGCACGTCTGAATTGGACGGGAAGTGAAGTGATTACGTTATATAAACGTTGGCACAATAGGGAATTTTAGTAGACCGTTTTTCTCCTCCGCTACGGTATCCCTGAAGAAAACGCCGCAGCTGCGCATTGCGCCGCCAGCCTTATCTGCATAGTTCAAGGTCTTGTGGCGGATTACGGAGCGCTATCTGGGTGCTTAGCGGGCTGCGGAAGCGGTCTACTACAATTCCCCAATGTCCCGTTGAACGACCATAAAAGGTCGAGTATACGTCTAAACTGAACGGGATGTCAATTGATAAATTCATATCAACGTTAACATAACGTCCCCTTTAACGACATAAAACTTCGAGCATACGTCTAAACTGAACGGGGATGTCAATTGATAACGGTCTCGACCAGGCGCGTAGCCAGGGGGGGTGTTCAGGTGTCAGAACACCCCCCGAAATTTTTTTTATTATGTATATATTTTTGTGTGTGATTGCACCAGCACCTTGAAACACCCCCCGAATATATTTTCTTGCTACGCCACTGGTCTCGACCTAGGTCGCCGTGGAACAATGGAGTGGACCGGATCTGGCTTCGTTGCTCGAAGACGTGTTCGCGAAAGCAAGTACATTCGGATGGAATAAACCATTTGGGGGGATCGGTGGCCGAGTGGATTCCATTTTCGAACGCGCGAGCGCAAGGAGGTGAAATCATGAGCTCCGAAGGAGCGGCGATAACGGCCCTCGCCGGCAGCGGTGATATTGTTTTTCCCGGCTCAAGTGAGTACAGGTTTTTGTTGCCCCAGATTCCATCAGGTGATTCAATGAAGAAAGCGGTCGTCCTTCACTGCGACATGGCCGGAAGGCCATACAGGATTGAGGATTTCCGGCAACCGCTCGACGAACTGGGGGTCCTCAGGGAGGTAGCCGGAATTGGGGCGTACCAGATGTCCCATGTCTGGCTGCTTGACCTGAGGACCGACGCGGCCAAGCTCAAGCTGGTGAACGCAGGGCGGCTCGCTGTCAAAGGACGCACCTGCATCGTCGTGGACCCCTCCAGGCAAAAGGTGCGCATCAAGTTGCACTGGGTGGCGTTCGACGTGTCGAACGACACCATTCGCAAGGCTTTCGCGGAGTACGGCGAGGTGAAGGACGTTGCGTCGGATCGCTGGAAGGTGCCGGGCTTCGAGGGAGCCGAGTCTACCACCCGGATAGTGCGGATGGTACTCCGGGAGGGTGTCAACCTTGACCGCCTCCCCCATCAGCTGCGCTTCGGAGGTGGCTTGGTATTGGTCGTCGTGCCTGGGAGGGCCCCAGTATTCCTCCGGTGCCGTAGGACGGGGCATATTCGTCGAGACTGCTGGGCTCCCAGGTGCTCCGAGTGCCGCGCTATGGCCACGAGCGTGACGACTGTGTCCGCTCCTACGCCCGAGCCGTGGGACGAGGACTCAATGAAGACCAGGTTGACGACATGATGGACGAGGAAGAGGCGGAGAGAGCGGCCGCGCCCGTGAAAACCCAGGCCGAGCAAGTTAAGAGTGACGACGCTTCCGGCACCTACCCCGAAGTGAGCAGCCCCGTGCTGCCGGACAAGACGTCGACTGCGGCTCCTGCAGATCCACCTGCAGTCGAGTGCTCGACGGTACCTCCAACAGGGAGCCCCGGCGGCGCAGCTGGTGCTTCGCCATTGTCAGACGAGGTCTCCATCACACCAGAGATGGACGTCGAGCTGGGCTCTGCGAAGCGTAGGTTCGAAGACGTCACGGACACGACTGGTCAGGAACTTCGGCTGCGTCAGCTCGAGCGCAGGTGGAGAATGGTGTCGGGCGGGAGCGGAGTGGATGGCCACCAGCGGTCCGGCGCAGACCGCGGAGGATCACGCGACAAACTGTCGCAGTGAACGGCAGGTGCAGGCGGGTTGGTCCTCACTAACCCATGGTCTCCTTACAAAGTCCTGTCCGAATAGCGACCCTTAATGTCCGAGGCCTCTCAGATCGCAGGATGCAGAGGCAACTCTACCGTCTAGCAGTCGAACAGGACCTCGACATCATCGCTGTGCAGGAGACCAAGGTCGAGAGTGAGGACCAGACCAATTTTATGGTTAGACCTTTTACGGCGCGTTACGAAGTGTGTGTTAGTCACGCGGTTGGATCGTCGGCGGGCTGCATTGTTGTTAGTGCGCCAGAGTTTGGGTGCAACAGTCGAGGCGGTGACGACGTGTGCTTCAGGACGCTTTGTTGTATGTGACTTTTCTCTTTCATCGTATGATTGGAGGGTCATTTGTGTGTACCCCTCCAATATGGTTGATGAGCGGCGGGTGTTTTTTGATTTCATGCATCAGTACTTGCAAAAGTGATCGCCTTATTGTTTTTCTTGGCGATTTTAATTGCATCTGCTCTGCTGGGGACAAGTCCAGCTCAACGCCCTATCGCGATTTAAGCACCGAGAGCCTTCTTAGGTTAATCAACGAGTCCGGCTTTGATGACGTTGGGGAATGTTTAAGGAATGGCCGCGAAATCCAGTACACCCATTTCCAAGGGTCGAGTCACGCCCGTCTAGATCGAGCGTACGTTTCTTTAGATTTGATACCATTATGTTTTGAATATCGCGTGCACCCTGTTTCCTTTAGTGATCACTGTCTAGTTTCCTTTTGTATGCATAGTAAATCCCAAGCCAGGAAAGTCTTCAGCTGGGAATTATGGAAATTGAACGCGAAACTTTTGGAGGATGACGTTTTCACTGCCCAAGTGCAGGCCGCGGTTGAAACACCGGAGAGCCAGAAAAAATTAGGGTATGGTGTGAGATGGGAGCTTTTTAAGCAGGAAATAAAAATGAAAGCGTTAGAGCGGGCAGGCGTACTTAAGAGCGCCGAAAGAAGTAACGAAATGTTATTACATAATAATTTGCGGATACTGCTAAAAGAAGAGACTAAAACGCCTGGGGCATTCAAAGACGATATTTCTTGTGTAGATAAACTCGAGATTCTAGATCGCGAACGATATTGTGGGGCGATTGTTAGAGCCAGAGCCGAAAGATGGTCAACAGGCGAAGCGCCAACTAAGCGTGCGCTGAGCCTTGAGAAAAGATATGCTCGGCGTAACGAGATAACGGGGGTAGAAAGGAACGGATCAGTTACGAGCGATAAGGAAGAAATCGAACTCGCATTTTTCGAATATTACAGTAGATTATTTGCGTCCTGTCCAGTAGATGTCCAGCTTTTTAAAGATGAATTTTTGGGTTACATGCCGCGCATAGATGATGAAACGAAAGAATTACTAGAAACGACCATCAGCGTAGAGGAAGTGGTCTTTGCAATAGAAGCCCTAAACCCGGGAAAGTCCCCTGGCCCAGACGGCCTAAGTGCAGCTTTTTATAAGACTCAGAAACAAGAGATTGCCGCAGTCCTAGCCAAAGTATTCAATGAAGCATATGATTTGAATACGTTGCCTCCATCTTTTAAGTCGGCGCACACAGTATTAATTCCCAAAACAGATGACGCAGTTCAGTTGCAGCACGTCACAGCGTATCGGCCGATCAGTCTGACTAATGTCGACTACAAAATTTTAATGAAGATCTTAGCAAGGAGATTGCAAACTGTAATATCAGAAATAGTGGGGCCCCATCAAACTTGCGGCATTAAAGGAAGGACTATTTTCACCAATATCCATAAAGCACGCAGTGTTCTGGAGTGTTGAGACGCAATGCGTACTTGCGTTGCGATGCTCCAGGTAGATTTGGAAAAGGCTTTTGACCGCGTGCCTCACGACCTGCTTTTAACCATTCTCGATCATGTAAACGTCGGCGCTGTTATCCGCGAAGGTGAATTTGGTGAATTTCTAAGTGAGAGCAAAAATAAACAAAAATAAAATTTGTCTCTCTACCTGCACCACCAAACGGTATAACAGGTTTAAACCAATTAAAAATAAATAAATAAGGTCTGATAAGGGGCCCTCACACGAGGGAGAGACCCCGGGGACACCCCCCCGGCACGCGCACCCCGCGACGAAAACGCCAGGCTCCGCGATGTGCAAAAGCCCCGCGCCCCCACTCCGCGACGCGCGCGCGCCGGAAAGAAATCCCCGGGACCCCCCAGGCGCGAACACCCCTATATGACCAAAAACGAAATTTTTATTAAAAAGCCAATCAACAAAGAAAAACAGGGAGGCAGCGAAACTACTAGTTCGGGAACGGGCTTATGCTTTGTCAGCAGGCTTTGATCGGGTATAACATTAGGGTAATAATTATGTAGCTTAAAATAATGTCCATTTAGTTTTGTGCCTCTTGATAATGCTTCTTAGTTCAGACGACGACGAGGTTCCTTTACTGGCTTCTTCTGCTTGTTTTTGCTTCTTCTTTTAACTGTAACATATAAGAGAACAAATATATAATGTTGGGTTTCTTATAAAACGAATGTTCCTTTATTTTAGTACTTTAGGCTTAATCAACATTACTGATCCAAAATGTTTTTTTTTTTCTTTTGCTCCTAATTTTTTTCCTTTTTTTCCTCTCTCTCTCCCCCCCCCCCCTTTTTTTTTTTTTTTTTTTTTTTCTTAAACAGACGGGCCTAGGAAAGATCATAATTTTAGTGCTATCTATTTTCCGCTATGCACCCAGCACCCCGTGCCACCGACGCCGCCGCCGCGAGTTGCCCAGCATAGCCCCACCCCCCGTTCGCACGCTCTGTTGCGTAAACCAGGAGCGAGGCAAGGCAGCGGGACAGTAGCCCGAACTCCGCGGCTCACCTAAGCGAATGATTTTTTTTTTCCTTTCTATTAATGACTTTTTATATCGTTCTCTTTACGGATATACCGTCTACACATATGGACAAATGAATCTAAGTAAATTGGGTAAGTTACATTTTTTAAGTTTTTTTTTCTTTTCCCCTTTTTCTTACTTTAATTTTTATGTATTCGTTCTATTCGGCAAGACATCATTCATTCTTAAAAAGAAAATTGCATGTAATATGCTGTACATTATAAATGAACACATTTATAATTTTAGTGTTGCATATTTAAAGTATTAATTTTAAACTAATACTTTGTGGGCTCGTGACTATCATTAACTAGTTGCCTGTATTATACATAATAATTTTTGATAATCAATGAATCGTTGTAAATGTGTTTTAAAGATGTCCTTCGTATATGCTGAAAGTTCTTATGATGTTGTGGTAAGAGATATAATTTTCAATGTGACATTTCTTCTTTTTTTTTGTCCCCCTCCGTTTCCCCCTCCTTTTTTTCCCCCTTTTCGTTTTGCTTTTTTTCCTGCCCTCTTTTAACCCCCCCCCCCTTCTTTTTTTTTTTTCTCTCCTAGCCTTGACGACGGACAGGTCACATCGGTTTCACGTCCTGCAGCCGAGAGGGTCCAGAGAACACGTAAGGCACCCTATCAAAAATAACAAGACGATTTGTCTGACCTAATCCGCTAATAGAGGCCCAGGGCTGTGGAGGTTATCCTTGCCCTCCTAGAGTTGTGTGGGTCCTCCTTTAGCATGCATTGTATTTTGAAATTGTGGAAGCCATGGATGCAGATTTAGTTTGTGATCCATTATCATGTTTGGTCTTCCATTTATGTCAGTAAATTTGTTTGACTGTAGGTGTTAGAATCGGTAGATGGGTTTTGATTGGGTCGTTTGAGCAGAGTTCAACAGACATTAGCATTCATACTGCAATGTAGTTTGTCATTTAGAACTCTCGTGTTTGCTATCGACCTTTGTTTTTCATTTGTTTCTACCTTTGATACACCTTTCTGTTTGTCGTATCTTTGCACTTTATTTTTTTTATTAAAAATAAAAAAAAAGAAAATAAAAAAAACTGTTTTTTTTTCCTGGTTTTAGCCTTTTGTTCTTCTTCCGTTATTCCTTCCCATATCTGCTGGCGCCTCCACCCTGCGCCCCATCCGCCCGTCAAGGCAGGAGAGCATTGTAGTTTTAAACCCTTAATAGTAGTTATTCTATTAATGAATTCACGTCCTGGATCATTTTAGAAATTATATCTATTTTTTCAATAGATTGAATAAGTTGTTGTCTTGTGTTTGTATCAAAAGTGTTTATGTTTAAAGTTGTAATATATTTGTTTGTGGCAGGACATGATGTAAAGTAATGTTCTATATTTGAGCATTCTGAACCACAAAAACAGTATTTATGATTTTTTATTTTGAAACGAAAAAAATAAAAGGGAAAACGGCCATGACCTGTGAGTAGTTGGGTAAGATAATAATTGGATGGAAAATATCTGGGTATTTTGAATATTGATGGTATACAATTAAACAATTCACTGTTAACTCCCACATCTCTCCATGTATTCTCCCAAACGTTTCTTGCTTTAGACAATAATTCTTTTTTTATATACTTCTTTGACTGTTTAAGTGGTATAAAGATACCATGATGTCTTGCCGAAGATGCAAATTGATCTGCTAATTCATTGCCTAATATTCCTGAATGTCCACGTACAAAATAAAAGGTTATATTACATTTTTGTGCGAGAAGAGCTATCTGAGTTTTTAAAATGGTTATGATATAATCAGTATTAATAGGGTTAGACAGGGCTTGGAGAACTGAAAGGCTATCTGTAAAAATGTCAATGTCTCTTCTTTCTTCTACAGACATTATGTATTCAATACCCTTTAAGATAGCGATTGCCTCCGCATCGAAGATGGTATTATACTTTGGTAGACAATATCTGCCAATTTTAATAATACCCCCATTTGGTTTCAAAATCACAAAGGCCGCTCCAACCTGTTCGAGACATACAGAGCCATCCGAATATAATTGAATGGCATTAAATATGTTTTGGTATTTTTGAGGATCATATCGATTAAATGTAATACTAAATCTGTAGCTAGGATGAACATTCCATAGATTTATAGGGTAATAAATATTATTGGGAGAAATTCGCCATTCATAAAATTGTGCATCGTCTTTAAGCTGGAAAAGTTTAAACATAAAAACTTCTATATTCAGAGTGATATTAATGGGTAGAATGTTGCATAGAACTGGTAAGCTAGCGTTTGGTGCGGTATGAAAAGCCTTACATATCTTAAGTAAGGGTAAACGTTGAACTGATAAAATACGCCTCATTAGATGAGAGTTTCGTTCCGTTTTCCACCAGACTGGAGCCCCATAAACAATGTATCGTTCGATAGAGTTAAGATATATCTTACGAAGTTGGTTAGAATTTAGTCCCCATTGGATCGAAGAAAATCTACTAAGATTAATTGTGTGTTGAAGTACTTTAGATTTAAGGTAATTGGCGTGGTTTAAAAAAGAAAGATGTGTATCAAAAACAACTCCTAGAAGTTTTAGCTCACTTTTAAATTTTAAGCTGTGTTGATTAAATAAAATGGTAGGATATCTTTTCTTAGATCGTTCTCCGGGGGCAATTAATAAGCAAAAGCATTTTGAATAATTGAACAATAGTTTTCTTTCTCGAGCCCAATCCGCGAAGGTGTCAGCATGGCGTACAGCGGTTGCTCGACGAGACTTATGGTGAACAAGACGGTTGGAAAACGTATAAAAGTGAATCGATCCGTCCGCCAAGGGTGTCCTTTGTCACCACTTCTTTTTTGCATTTACATAGAATCCCTTTGCATTAGTATTTTTAAAAACAGTACTATCAGTGGTTTTCAGCTTCATGCGACCGAAGTTAAAGTGTTAGCGTATGCTGATGATATTGCAATGTTTTGTTCCAACCGCGAGAGTGTTGTTCAAGTCGTTCACACGCTTAAACGTTTTTGCGAAGTCAGTGGCAGCTCTGTTAACTGGGCCAAGTGCCTGGGATTTTGGCATGGAGAGTGGAGCTCTACTCCTTGTTTGTTTGCCAACATGCAGTGGGTGATCACCCCCGTAAAATATTTGGGAGTGCCTCTAGAAAATTATCGTGATAGCGAACCCTATTGGCGCCGGCAGGTGGTGGAGCTTCGCGAAAGAGTAGAAAAACGTCGGAGGTATGATCTGTCTATTTTTGCACGGGCCACAGTTTGCAATTTGTTTTTTGTCAGCAAACTGTGGTACGTTCTACAAGTATTGCATTGTTCGCGGGTAAATGTGCAGAAATTGCACCGGGTATTTGCAGTGTTTATTTGGGCCTCCACGTGGGAGCGATCAAGTAGGACGAATCTTTTCCGGCGCGTACGCAATGGGGGGCTTAGTTTGACGCATTTGTTTTTACGCCAGGTTGTTAATCGGTTCATGTATTTTCGGGACATAAGTGACCCCTTTTTGCGCACCGTTTGTCAAGTGAGAGTTGCAAGTAGGTTGCCTGAGTTGAGTGTTTCCACGTCTTCGATGTCGGGTGGTATTCATGGATATTTAAAGGAAGTCGTTGCCTCATGTAAATTTCTGTTATCTCGTTTTTCAGTTGAGTATTTGAGTGAGGTTCCTCGGAAAAGATTGTATAAAGCTGTGTGCGATACTGTGTTTCCTGTACCTCTATACAGAGCCTTATACTGTGCAGGCCCAGGGCAAGATGTCTTGAAGCGCGTTAAGCGTATGGTGGTGCCCGCAGGCACAAAGACTTTCTTCTTTAAATTACATTCAGGTACACTGCCGGTCAAGACATGGCTAAACGAGAGGGGACTTTTTGTACCGTGGGGGGATCACTGCTTTTTATGCAAGAAGCCAGAGACGGTCGAACACGTGTTTCTTGAATGCTGGGACGGGATCTTCTTCTGGGACGTCCTCCAACGTACCTTGAAAAAGGACCTCCCCCTAGACGCGCATGGAATCCGTTATCTATCGGTTAAAAACGAGGAAGGTTTTCCCTTTGACCTAGTTATGCTGTTGGGTCTGCACAGTATTTGGAAGTCACGAATGGCTGTACACAACGCTGACAATAATGTACGGGAGGCGCGGGAATATTTTCGTGAAAGTGTATCTTTGTTAGTTGAAGTCAACAGAGCAAAGAGATGCGAACCTGAGTGGCTTCCGCGCATTGAAGCGCTTTTGTCCATGAAACAATTTTAGCCTCCGACGCCAGTCACTTCGGACTGGTTTAGTTTAGCCTTGCCCTGCTTCCTATGGTTGGAGCGATATGCCTGCCTATTTGACAATGTAAAAAATCCGGCAATAAAGAAAAAAAAAAAAAAAAAAGGATCGGTGGCCGAGTGGGCTAGCGCACACCAGCTCGGAGCACGTGGAGCGAAAGCTCGCGCTGCAGAACCCAGGGATCCTGGGTTCAATCCCCACCCCTGCCCGTTTCGATCTGGATGAGCATCGTACCGGCGTGCGGTCGTGTGTCACTACTGCGTGGTGCACGTTAAAGACCCCAGGCTAGCGCTTGTACTGCACTGGCTAAATTGCTCATCTACAGCGAGTGACTCGTCGCAACATTAAAAATGGCTGACCAACGACTCGCTGTATAAATATCCACACAACCCCCAATTATTAATAAACCATTTGCTAAATCCCCCAAGCGCCCCAGCCCGCACTCCAGGAATCATGGGAACGGTGTTCCTTCAACTCCCTAGTGATCAGTAATTTCGGTCATTTCCATGGTTACGCAGTTTCGGGTGTAATTCGGAGTCACCCTAAACAGGCGTCCTATAGTGCCCAAGGACCTGTCATATCATTTTTAATCTTTCTCGTCAATGTCAGCGCTTTCCATACTGTGCATGGTGTCCACTCTTCAACCTGGCTGAGCTTCAGAAATCTCTAACATTATTATCATTCTCTTACAGCTTCAAAGACGCTGATATTAAGTTAGAAACGCTAAAAATGCTATAAGTAGCTCCGGTGACTCCGAGCTAAACCCTGGTTTTTGTTGTTGTGAATTCTCGGCTTTTTAAGCAATTCCTTCTAAAACAACAATCACGAGAATGCAAATATCGTAAGAGATTTCTGCAGCTCAGCCAGGTTCAAAGGTGGATCTCATGCACAGTATACAAAATGATGATATTGGCGAGAAAACTTAAAAGTGATGTTTCAAGACCTCGGGCTCTATAAGGCGCTTGTTCAGGGTGATTAAGGTGTTGCTCAAACATGGTTGGGACGTCTGACTTTCAACGTTCAAAGAACCTCCCGAAAAAAAGACGTAGAACTGACGTAGAATAATGTTAATGACGTTAAGGTGTTCCTCAGGACATTGTTGGTACGCCTCGTACTCCACGTTCAAAGAACTTCCCGGAGAAAAAGTAGAACTGACGTCTGTTATTGCCAATGAAGCCAAGGTGTTGCTCAGACATTGTTGTGACGTCTCGCGCTCAACGTTCAAAGAACCTCCCGACAAAAACGTAGAACTAACGTCGAATAATGTCGATGACGTCAAGGTGGTGCTCAAGACATTGTTGGGACCTCTCGTGCTCGACGTTCAGATAACTTCCCGGAGAAAACGTAGAACTGACGTCGGTTAATGTCGAAGACGTCAAAGTGTTGCTCAGGACATTGTTGTGACGTCTCGTGCTCGACGTTCAAAGAACTTCTCACACAAGACGTCGAACAGACGTCGATTACTGTTGAAGACGTCGAGGTGAAGCTTATGACGTCGTCTCTACGCAGCGTGTTGGATGTTGTCGGAACCTCTCATGTGGACGTACCTATGCCGTCGATAAAAAGTTTGTTAAGGACTTCGACGTCGCCCAACGTCTAGGACCTTATTTCGACGTCATCTTGACGTCTGCTGCCTGGGATGGCGTGATGCACGTTAAAGTCGTTAGACAAGCAGAGTTACACTGCACTGTCTTTCATCTCCAACGAATACACCAGATGCCCTCGGAGGTGACTAACTTCCCGCTGTATAAACATAGACACAACAGAATTACAATTGATGGCTCCGTTGGTCGGCACTTATTGAATGTTGCAAAAAAGTGTGACTAGTCATCAGCAGACTCCTAACGAAAGGTCTGATAAGGCTCTGAAGGCGATACTTTTGTTGATTCTATTGTTTTGTGCGTGCTATGTTAGCGCGCGTGGTCAAACGCTTGCATACGCTACAAGCGTTGGTCGTAAGCACCCTAAGATCGTGCAGGGTTGAACAGAGATATCCTAATAGGTTTTTTGTTTGAAAATGTCTTTAATAATAGTAAGATGAAAGAAACATCAGGGCCAGGTCAGCTGGGCTTAAGCCGTCGGTGCTGTCCTGGGGTGGGGGATGGGGATTAAATGAAGTGAGTCAGGTGAGCCTCCTTAATGAACCGAAGGAGGGAGTCGGATAGTTCTTTTCGATGCTTGGGTGAGCCGGATGGTCTGGTCCATTCCGCCAAGCTCTTGGGTCTTTGATCCTCGGGGATGGTCTGTAAAATTTCTTCTTTTTTCTCCAAAATGTTTATGCAGTCCCAGAAAACGTGATTTTCTGAGGCCACGACCTTGCAGTGTCGGCAGAGACTTTCGTCCGTGTCGTCTGCGGGGTCTGAGTTTTCTTCGTTGTACCTTTTCAGTCGTTGCTTGTTCCAAGCGTACATTGCAGTACGTTTAGGTACCATGGCGGTTCCCGTGCGTAGTCGCCTGAAGCAGACCCTGTCCCATCGGGAGTAGGGTCCATCCGGCAAAGGGTGTGCGTCCTGTTTTCTGAGTGCATGGAGCCTCTCTCGGCGCTCTGCCCGCTCATCATCCTTGAGGGCTTTAGGGTCTTGTCTTTCCGAGGAGCACGTGAGGCCACCATAGCCAGGATCAGAAGAAGGAGAAGAGAGCATGACCCGTGCTGCGGCATGTGCTGCCTCGTTCCCAGGAATGTTTTGGTGGCCTGGGATCCACCTCACACTAAGCTTTGTTTGTCGGTTCATGACGCGTGCTTTGATGGCCTTTGCAGTCTTGTTGGAAGTGGATGGGTTCCTGCATTCTTCGTATGCGGCTTTAGGAGTCCGT